>JAEOAE010003585.1:0-87558 GCA_036365155.1 Meriones psammophilus
TGCAAGTCTAAGCATTTGGGCAAAGAGTAGACTTATCCTGCAGAAAGACTCCTGGAATTATTTCTGAATTTCTCCTTCAGTGGCAGGCCACAGAAGGTGTCAAGTTCCCTCTTTTTTCCTCTGGTTCCACCTATTTAATCCACCATACACTTTGTCCTACTGGAGATATGTTACAGATTCCTAGAATCTGTATGAACCTTCAGAAGCACACATTGTGGATCCCAAGACTTTTGGGAGAGGATACTGAAGTCATTTCCTTCATTTCAAGGAACAACATTTGTTGCTGCCATTAATTTGGATCTCTGATCATTAGGCAGTGTTTTCCAGAACACACAATTTCCGGTACTGCCAAATGTGCCTGTTGTTCTTCAGGGTGTGGCTTTGCCCTAGATGGAGGAGAACAGTAACAGCTGAGCAATTCTAACCCTGCCTTATTTTCCATCTCATGTTTTACATGTGCTATAATTTTAACTTCTTCCTTGCAGTCCCCATCGACAGTACCTGGGTGTACAATAGATCCTGTAGAAGTTATTCTGCTTCTTTCAGAGATCCTCTTTACCATACCTGAAGACACAGGTTCATAAACAACTCTATTTCCTTTGTGACACAGAACCCTTGCGGATAGGGTCAGAGGTTTATCTGAAGCCAGATGCAAAGCTGAAATCCTCAGTTGAGGTTTTCCTACCTACTTAGTACCTCATGGCTGCCTGATGGGAGACAGCTCGTATTGTTGCATGAGGGGCCTAAGCCTGATAGGCCCCTCTGTTGGTTTCCTGAATGCAAGAGGTTAGCCTGTATGTCCCTCTTGGAGCAGTGATCCCTAGACCAGTGCTTTCCCTTGCCACAGCTGCCATGAAACCCCGGGAACCTTTGCATTCCCTTGGAGCCAGAATCTGCTTGTTCCCTTCTGTGAGTAAAGGGACCACTTGTGTCTGTGTTAACACATCTCCTATTTTGCGTTCTAGAGATTTTAACCTCACAGTTTTTTTTTTTTTTTTGTTTTTGTTTTTTGGTAAATTCCCGGATTCACCCAAAAGAGCACACCTGGTGGACTGGGAACTCCAGCTGTAGCTTGTCCTCTGAGGTCACCATGATGCTCCTGATTGCCAATAACAGTTGTCTCTCTTAATCATTCATCTCTTGGGGCTGCTCCTCCTTTTCATGCTCTAAATGCTCTCCTACATGTGGTATTTGCTGTATCATGTGCCAAGAATGGCATCAGTGCTTATCTGGTGTCAGTCTGGTACTGCCCTCTTTAGAGCTTAACCCAATCTCTGTATGAAGTTGGTGAACAGTCTTCTCCAGGGCCTTGAATTACCTTACTGAATGAGGCGGTTGTTTTGCACAGGCTCCTTAACAGATCCCTGCACTCTTAAACCTGCAAGATGAGATTATTCAGTGACTTCATCATCAGAACAAATGAGGACCACCTGGGAATGAGAAAAATAACTGTGATTATTTGAATTGAAGTCAGGTGCAGATAGCTTTTTGAAGGGTGGGGTGAACTGTTCTGACAAACAATCAGCTGTAAAGTATAGAGCAAAAGTGATCTGATTTTCAGGCATAAAAACCCTGTGTTTTGCATGTTCAGGGTCATGTCCTGTCTTTGGAGGTGCGACCCTATCTCGACAGCAATAAAACCTTTTGCTATTGCATCAAGTTGTGGTCTGTGAGTGTTCCTGTGAAGGGTGTAATCCTGAGCTCCTGAGCAGTGAGACTCCAGGTCTTACATTTTGGTGCATTGCCCAGAAAACAGACCTCATCAGACTGGGCTCAGAGGTCGAGCTCGGAACAGGTTAGTCTGATTTCTGGTATACCACTGTTTCTCTTTAGTCACCTATCTGGACCTTTTTGGTCGTCTTCTCAGTCACTGCGATAGACAGACTTGTCAGAATATCGGTTGACTGGGAACTGGAGGATGCCCAGATTCCATTTGGGGGAGGCTAGGTCTGGGATGGTCTTCCTCCCATCTGTTTCTCTTCAGAGACAGCCGCCCGCCGTGAGGCAGCCTCTCAATCAGAATTCTGTGGTACCACCCTTAAGGGTGTCCTTGTCAAATTGCCTGTCTTGTCTTGGAAGCTTTTGCAATCCATTCCTTAATGATGAAGCAGCTTATAAAATGGGAAACATCTTTACCAGCTACGCAACAGACAGGTTTATATGTAGACCATTCAAAGAAGTCATGAAATGTAAACATGAAGAAACAAACAAACAATCTAGAAAAGATCATCCAGAGTGAGGTATCCCGGAATCAGAAAGACATACACGGTATACACTCTCTTTTAAGTGGATGCTAGACCTATAAGATAGGATAAACATACTAAAATCTGTACACCTAAAGAAGATAAATGAGAAAGAGGACATGGATTAAGATGATCAATCCTCACTTAGAAAGACAAATGGGATGGACATAGGAGAAAACAACAGGACAGAAGCTTACCACAGAGGACCTGTGAAAGATTCTACCTAGCAGTGTATCAAAGTAGATGCTGAGACTCATAAGCAAACCTTGGGCAGAGCACAGGGAATCATATGAAAGAAGGCGGAGTTAGTACGACCTGGAGAGGACAGGAACTCCACAAGGACCAAATATATCAGAGCACAGGGGTCTTTTATGAGACTGTAACTCCAACCAAGGACCATGTACGCATAGAACCTAGCACCCCTGCTCAAATATAGTTCATGTTAGCTCTGCATCCAATTGGTTACCATACTAAGTGGAACAGGGACAATTTCGGACATGAACTCAATGGCTGGCTCATTGACCTCTCCCACCACCCCCCAAGGAAAGATCAGACTTGCTAGGCCACAGAGGAGGACATTGCAGCCAATCCTGATGATACCTGATAAGCAAGGGGTCAGTTGGAACAGGAGAGGCCCTCCCTATCAGCGGACTTGGAAAGGGGTAGGGAGGAGATGAGGGAAGGAAGGTGGGATAGGGAGGTGATGAGGAACTGGGCTACAGCTGGGATACAAAGTTAACAAGCTGTATCTAATATTAAAAATAAAAATTAAAAAAGTGGGGCATAAAACAAAGTTCCTAAAGATGAAACACAAAATGCTGACAGATTTTTTTTTTTTTTTTTTTTTTTTGAAGACAGGATTTTTCTGAATAATTTTGGCTGTCCTGGACTCTCTTTGTAGAACAGCCTGTGCAGGAACTCACAGAGATCCACCTACCTTTAACTTCCTGAGTGCTAGGACTGCAGGTGCTCACCATGAGGCCTAGCTGCTGATAGTTTATTTTGTTTTAGCATTTTATTTTTGTTCTTGTGTCATGCACTACAACCCAACTGCAGTTTCCTCTTCTTCCACTCCTCCCAGCCACAATCTACCCACCTCTACTCTGCCCACCTCACATCTCCTTCAGATCCACTGCTTCTTTATTTTCAATGAAAAAAAAAAATCTCATGGCCTAACAAGTTACAAAAAGACTAGGAATAATCCCTCACATCAGAGTTGGTCAAAACAATACATGAGGAGAGAAAGGATAGGGAGAGCAGGAAAAAGAGTTAGAGACACCCCCATTCTCACTGTTGGAAGTCCCTCAGCGACAAGAGGATAATAATCATAAGGTATATGCCAACAACCTAGGTCACAAGACTCTTAGCATGTTTATGTTTTTGTCCTTCAGTCTCTGTGATCCCCTATGAGCCCAATTGACTCAGTGGGCCATGCTCTTGTTGTGTCTTTGATATCTCTGGTTCCTACAATACGTATTTCCTCATTTCTGGGGTTCCCCTGGATACATCATTGTGTTTGGCTGTGGGTCTCTGCATCTGTTCCCATCAGACGCTGGGTGATGTCTCTCTGATGACAACTGGGCTAGGCACTCATCTATGATTATAGCAGAGTATCTTTCATTGACATATGTTGCCTGTCATGTTTACAGATATCGTGTGTCTGTAGGCTATCTTGACTCTGGTTCATGGTCATCCAGGCAGTGTCAGGCATGGACTTCCTCTCATGGTGTGGGCCTCAATGTATTTTCTGGAGTGTATTTCATATTATTAGGTTGGGGATCTCCTTCTAGTATCTTCTGTAGGGCTGGATGGCTGCATACATACTGGGTATAGTAGTCTGGGTTGGCATCGGCGGTCTCTTAGTGTCTGCATGATATCCATCCAAGCCCTTCTGGCTTTCATGTGTCACACGTTAAGCCTGCTCTTCATCAACCTGCAACACCTGGAAAGTCCAAGCCTCCAACAACCTGCTAAAACTGAAACTCATCAGGGAAAATAAACTCTCTGACCAGAACTCACCTTTGTCAGGGAACTTATAAGTGCAGTTCAGTTCCTGATGCTCCAGAGACAGTATCAACCTCTCCCTGACGTTGATCCACAATTTTAGGGTTACAATTGAGGAAAAAAAGGTGGGGTTGAGGGACCACCTCGCCATGAGAAAAAGAACTGTGATTATTTGAATTGAAAAGTCATGTGTAGACAACTCTTGAAGGGAAGGGTCAACTGTTCTGAGAAAAACAATCTACAACCAGCTGTACACTATCTACAACCATCTATACACTATCATACTATTCTTGCTGACCAATAAATGTATACAGCAAAAGTGGTTTGAATTTCAGGTATAAAAACCCTGTGCTTTGCATGTTCAGGGTCATCTCCTGTCTTTGGAGGGGCGACCCTATCACCTCTTGCTTTTGCATTGAGTTGTGATCTCTGAGTGTTCCTGGGAAGGGCACAATCCTGAGATCTTGAGCAGTGAGAATCCAGGTCTTACAACATGAAACTAAAATGCTTTTGCAATCCATTCTTTAGGTGGTGGAGCAGCTTATAAAATGGGAAACCTCTTTACCAGCTATACAACAGACAGGTTTAATTCTAGACCATTCAAGAAGTCATAAAATGTAAACATGAACAAACAAACAATCCAGAAAAGATAATCCTCAGTGAGGTGTCCCAGAAGCAGAAAGACATACACGGTATACACTCACTTTTAAGTGGATGCTAAACCTATAAGATAGGATAAACATACTAAAATCTGTACACCTAAAGAAGATAAATGAGAAAGAGGACCTGGGTTAAGATGATCAATCCTCACTTAGAAAGACCAATGGGATGGATATAGGCAAAAACAAGAAACAGGACAGAAGCTTGCCCCAGAGGACCTATTAAAGACTCTCCCTAGCAGTATATCAAAGCAGATGCTGAGACTCATAACCAAACCTTGGGCAGAGCACAGGGAATCATATGAAAGAAGGAGGAGTTAGTGTGACCTGGAGAGGACAGGAACTCTACAAGGACCAAATATATCAGAGCACATGGGTCTTTTATAAGACTGTTTCTCCAACCAATGACCATGTATGCCTATAACCTAGCACCCTTGGTAAACCCTGACACCTTATTGCCAGATTCAGAAATCCAGCCCCTGGAGCATGATTGTTTGCAGGTTCTAGCAGAAGAACAGGGATGGCTAAAGGACATGAAAGATCAGCCTCTGCCCTACTGTGTGATGACATACTATATGGATGGGAGCAGTTTTGGGAGAATGGGAAGAGAAAGGCAATGGCAGCAGTAGTAGATGGACATAAGGTAATATGGGTCCAGGCGTTGCTGGAGGGCACTTCTGCTCAGCGAGCTGAATTGATTGCTTTAACCCAGGCATTAACTCTGGGAAAGGGTAAAGAGAAACATCTACTCTGATAGTCAGTACACCTTCGCAACAGCCCATGTGCAAGAGACCATCTATCAGCAGAGAGGCCTGCTAACATCAGCCAGTAATGAGATAAAAAATAAAAACGAATTCTGACTTTGTTCAACGCCTTGTTGCTGCCCAACAAGGTAAGCATTATTCATTGCCAGGGACAGCAGAAGGGAACTTCTGAGGCAACAAAGGGGAATAACATGGCCGATCAGGAGGCTAAAGTAGCTGCTAGAGGAAACTCTGTCCCAGTGTTACTAACCGCTGAACTGCCCAGAGAAGAATGACTAAACTACTCAGAAAGTGACTTAAAGTTAATACGGCAGAAAAAAGGGGATATTTGACAACGACGTGGGGGCATGGATTGACTCTAAAGGTAAGATCATTCTACCACAGGAAGACACTGAGAGATTAATTACTCAGATGCATAAGTGGACTCACTTGAGGGCAAAGAAATTGGCTGAAGTTGCCCGCCAATCCAAGTACTGAACACTAAACCTCACCATTGCCAGAGGATAAACATAGGTCAGAGTTCCAGAGTACAGGGAAGTGGCTGAGAGGAACTGTGGCAGCCTTTTTGGAGTTAATGGCAAATTTTGAGTTAATGGCATCTGAGCAGGGGAATCCAGCCCATTGGCTTTGGCTATTTTCCAAAGTCCAGTTTCTTATAAACTGACCTTGGTGGTCCTACAGCAGACTGCTCTGACACTGAGAAACTGTGTGCAACCATAGTAACCAGACAAAAGGCTCTGTGTAACCTTGAGTGAGCTCTCCTATGTTCCGACCAAGTAAAGCTCCTACATGAGAAACTGCTTGTACTTTTCTGCCTACTTAAGTGTTAACCTGACGTCCATTAAATCAACACCTGGATCAGCATGTAGACTTGGTGTCCTTCTCTGTGTCACCCTGTCTCTCTCTCTCTCTCCAAGCCCTCTCTCAGGTGGTATTCAGGTGACACTGCTGGCCAGTGACAAGGAACTAGACCTGGAATTGGGAAGTAGATTTCAGTGAAAGTAAACCATCCAGGTACAGCAATAAATATCTCCTGGTTTTTTTAGACACTTTCTCAGGATGGGTGGAAGCTTTTCCCACAAAGAAGTAAACCACCCTGATCGTGGCCAAAAAAATTCTGGAAGACATTTTCCTTGGTTTGGTATTCCAAAGGTAATTGGGTCAGACAATGGACCAACCTTTGTTGTTCAGGTAAGCCAGGAGGTGGCCAGGTTTCTGGGGCTTGATTGGAAGTTACATTGTGCTTATAGACCTAAAAGTTCAGGACAGGTAGATAGAATGAATAGAGCTCTCAAAGAGACTCTCACCAAATTGAAATTAAAGACTGGTGGTGACAGGGTGGTGCTCCTTCCCTTGGCCCACTTTAGGGTCAGAAATACTCTCTCCATACTAGGCTTAACTCCCTTTGAACTACTATATGGGTTCCTGTTCCCTGACTCTTCTTGGGGACCCCCTTGACATAACTAGTGGTAACTCTGACTTGTACAGGCTGAAATAATTGCACCTTATTCAGAAAGAGATTTGGAGCAAGGTTGGCAGTGCATATGTGCCTGGGTCCTTTTAGGTGCCCCATCAGTTCCACGTTGAAGATCTGGTATATGTGCAGTGACATGGCAACCAGAATCTGGAACCTCGGTGGAAGGGTCCTTATTACATCCTCCTCACCACGACAACTGCAGTCAAAGTAGAGGGCATCACAGCTTGAATCCACATGTCACATGTTAAGCATGCATTTCATCAACCTGCAACACCTGGAAAGTCCAAGCCTCCAACTACCCGCTGAAATTGAAACTCGTCAGGGACAATAAACTCACTGACCAGAACTCCCCTTTGTCAGGGAAAGTATAAGTGCAGTTCAAGTCCTGATATTCCAGAAAGAATATCAGCCTCTCTATGAGGTTGATCCACAATTTTAGGGTTAAAATTGAGTTAAAAAAGGAGGTGGTGAGGGACCACCTGGGAAAGAGAAAAACACCTGTGATTATTTGAATTGAAGTCAGGTGTAGAGAACTCTTGATGGAAAGGGTCAACCGTTCTGAGAACAACTATCTACAACCACCTGTAAACTATCTACAAGCAGCTGTATACTACGTAAAACCAGGTGCAAACTATCTTCATGCTATTCTTGCTGAACAATCAATGTATAGAGCAAAAGTGGTTTGAATTTCAGGTATAAAACCCTGTCCTTTGCATATTTAGGGCTGTCTCCTGTCTTTGGAGGGGGAACCCTATAGAAATTGGAATAAAACTCTTGCATTTGCCTCAAGTTGTGGTCTATGAGTGTTCCTGGGAAGTGCACAATCCTGAGCTCCTGAGCAGTGAGACTCCAGGTCTAACAACATGAAACTAAAATGCTTTTGCCATCCATTCTTTAGGTGGTGAAGCAGCTTATAAAACGGGAAACCACTGTTCCAGCTATGCAACAGACAGGTTTATATCTAGACCATTCACAGAAGTCATAAAATGTAAACATGAAGAAACAAACAAACAAACAATCTAGAAAAGATCATCCTGAGTGAGGTATCTCAGAAGCAGAAAGACATACAGGGCATATACTCGATTTTAAGTGGAGGGTAGACCTATAATATAGGATAAACATACTAAAGTCTATAAGAAGATAAACAAAAAGATAAACAAGAAAGAGGACCTGGGTGAAGATGATCAATCCTCACATAGAAAGACCAATGGGATGGACATAGGAGAAAACAAGAAACAGGACCCTAGCCTACCACAGAGGACCTGGGAAAGACTCTACCTAGTAGTATATCAAAGCAGGTGCTGAGACTCATAACCAAACCTTGGGCAGAGCACAGGGAATCATATAAAAAAGGGGGGAGTTAGTGTGACCTGGAGAGGGCAGGAACTCCACAAGGACCAAATATATCAGGGCACAGGGGTCTTTTATGAGACTGTATCTCCAACCAAGGACAATGTACGCATAGAACCTAGCACCCCTGCTCAAATATAGTCCATGTTAGCTCTTTATCCAAGTGGGTACCATACTAAGTGAAACAGGGACTATTACAGACATGAACTCAATGGCTTCATTTGACTTCCCCCCTCACAAGGCAGGATCAGATTTGCTAGGCCACAGAGGAGGACATTGCAGCAAACCTGATGATGCCTGATAATCTAGGGTCAGTTGGAACAGGCAGAGGCCCTCCACTATCAGTAGACTTGGAAAGGGGTAGGTAGTAGATGAGGGAAGGAGGGTAGGAAAGGGAGGGAATGAGGGGACTGGTCTACAGCTTGGATACAAAGTTAATAAACTGTATCTAATATTAAAAAAATAAAAAGTAAAAAAGTGGAACATAAAACAAAGTTCCTAAAGATGAAACACAAAATGCTGACAGTTTTTTGTTTGTTTGAAGACAGGGTTTTTCTGAATAATTTTGGCTGTCCCGGACTCTCTTTATAGAACAGCCTGTGCTTGAACTCACAGAGATCCACCTACCTTAAACTTCCTGAGTGCTAGGAATGCAGGTAATCACCAACAGCCTGAGCTGCTGACAGTTTATTTTGTTTTAGCATTTTATTTTTGTTGTTGTTTCATGCACTACATCCCAACTGCAGTTTCCTCTTCCTCCACTCCTCCCAGCCACAATCTATCCACCTCTACTCTACCCACCTCACATGTCCTTCAGATCCACTGCTTCTTTATTTTCAATGAAAAAAAAAAATCTCATGGCCTAACAAGTTACAAAAAGACTAGGAATAATCCCTCACATCAGAGTTGGTCAAAGCAATACACGAGGAGAGAAAGTATAGGGAGAGCAGGAAAAAGAGTTAGAGACACCCCCATTCTCACTGTTGGAAGTCCCTCAGCGACATGAGGATAATAATCATAAGGTATATGCCAACAACCTAGGTCACAAGACTCATAGCATGTTTATGTTTTTGTCCTTCAGACTCTGTGATCCCCTATGAGTCCATTTGACTCAGTGGGCCATGCTCTTGCTGTGTCCTTGATATCTCTGGTTCCTACAATACGTATTTCCTCATTTCTGGGGTTCCCCTGGATACATCATTGTGTTTGGCTGTGGGTCTCTGCATCTGCTACCATCAGATGCCGGGTGATGTCTCTCTGATGACAACTGGGCTAGGCACTCATCTAAGATTATAGCAGAGTATCTTTCATTGACATATGTTGCCTGTCATGTTTACAGATATCGTGTGTCTGTAGGCTATCTTGACTCTGGTTCATGGTCATCCAGGCAGTGTCAGGCATGGACTTCCCCTCATGGTGTGGGCCTCAATGTGTTTTCTGGAGTGTATTTAATATTATTGGGTTAGGGTTTTCCTTCTAGTATGTTCTGTAGGGCTGGATAGCTGCATATATCCTGGGTATAGTAGTCTGGGTTGGCATCGGTGGTCTCTTAGTTTCTGCATGATATCCATCCAAACACTTCTGGCTTTTATAATCTCTGCTGAGAATTCTAGTGTGATTCTGATAGGTCTACTTATTATTTGAATGATGTTTTGGTATTAGCAGTGTCATGCATAGAACAGTTAATTTTCATGATGTCATCCCCATATAAAATAGAATCTCCGTAACCTATGAAAATGAAAAATAAACACACTTTAATGTGTGTTGAGGGAATTAAGACAAAGAAGGGACTAATTTGAGGTAAATATAAACTATATATAAATGCTGCAAAAAATTAAAATACTTGTAATTCAATTACGATATTTTAGAATATAATTGCATCAGAAAATTTAATTCCTAGTCCATCAATATACCCAAAAAGTTATGTAGCATTTTGACTTTGCATGATGATGTCATGATGAATATTTTTTCTATAACTCCTCAAATGTCGATTACTGTGGTTTAAGTGATTTCTGAATGAATTACATAACATTATTAAAAGCAGAAAATTTGGTAGTTCTATATGAAAGATAATTATATGCATAGTTTATTTTCCCTCTAACTCTCTCTTTATAGGAAAAGATTTATGAGAATGATTTACAATCTGTGAGTCAATTAATTCAACAGTGGATGGCTAAAAATGGAAAATCGAGGAATCTATCAGTGGCTTAGTCCATGAGGCTGGTTGCCTCAACTCACCTTCAAATACACGGAAATCCTCAAGAAGAAGGTTCTATAGTCAATGAAGAAATAGACTCGCTACCCAGGCAAAAGGGAACAGGCAAAGAGTAAAATATTCCTTCTTCCATGTCCTTGTATAGGTTTCCAGTAGAAGATGAGGCAAAGGTGAGTAGTTGGTTTTGCAGTATGAAGATATGGATTAAAGGTGTGTTTTTCAGCCTTATAGATCCAGAAGAGAAGTAGAGAAGACTATTTCAAACAAGCAAGAGTACTTCACAATTGTGTCATTAATTTGGGTGTTTTGCTTAATTCCATATGCAGTCAAGTTAAAAACCAAGACTCATGATCACACCTCTTTTCAGCTTGAAAGATAATCATATCTATTCTTTACATTAATTTCCAAATGAAAAGAATAACCAGGTCATAGCAATGCCTAAAAATAATTTAATGACGCAGAGTACAATAGCAGACAAATTACATATTTATCCTGATCATAATTGAAGCTAACATTATATAACTGTCCTTCAAAAACCGTCCAGGTTAGAAACAATAAAGTACAGGTTAGAAACAACTCTCCACCGCTGCCGCTGGGCCACTCCACAACACCTCCCTCGTAGGGCAACCCACATTAAGCCCAAGGATTCACCTCCCACCTGCTATGTGTGTGCAGGGTCCCTAAGTCCAGACCAAGCATGCTCCTTATTTGATGGCTCAGTCTCTGCAAGCCCCCTGGGGGCTGAGTCAGCTGTTTCTGTTGGTCTTCTTGTGAGGTTCCTCGCACCTCCAGGGCCTTCCATCTTTTCCCCAACACTTACTCAGGATCCCTAGAGCTCTGCACCTTTCTTAGGTGCAAGTCTGAGCATCTGTCCAAGCTCATTTCTGGCTGGAGTCTCTGAGACAATGGTCAGGTTAGGGTCCAGGCAACGGGGTTTTACAGTCCCAATTCTGGGCGTTCTCAATGCAGTCAAATATCGTCCAACAGAGCCTGATATTCTTCTTCTGTGAGAGGAGCCTCGAGTGTTGGTTTGATCTGCTCCCATGGTACATCTGGGTCCAGAGCGGCTGGTCCCTGTTCCTCTTCCACTGTTCTCACCTGTTGCTCCAGGAATTGCTGGACAGGGCAGGAGTCGCTGGATTCTGGGTAGGCCTCTGTGAAGAAGGTGAGCTCGGGTCTTGACATCAAGGCTTCTGTACACTGGCCTCCTGCAGAACCCGGTGTCAACAAGCTGTCCCGGGAAGCCTCCTGCTCAATGCAACACAATGCTCCAGGAGCCCTTTCCGGGCCAGGAGAGGCAGGCAGGTCCTCACCTTTAGCTGTGCTGCCTCCAGCGCGGCCTTTCTGCCTGGCCTTTCTGTTCTGGAACCATAGGTGGATGGTGTCCTCAGGCAAACCTGTGCTCAGTGCCAGTTGCACCCGCGTGGCATAGTCTGGAGATGGAGAGATCTCAAAAGCTTGCACTAGCATGCTGATCTGTGCTGGACTAAGCCGTGTTCGAGGCCTTCTCCGTTCTGAGGGCAGGCCTCTTGCTTGTTGTACCCTGGCGACGAGCTTTTCAGGAGGCTGTTGGGAGGCTTCATGGCTGGAGCCTGAGGTGGTCTGCTTTGAGGTCTTCCTCGACATGCCAGTTCTAGTTCTGCGGTTTTGAAACCACACGCAGATGGAGGACTCTGGAACTCCGAATTCCCTGGCCAGTTCCTGCCTGGTCCTGAAGCTCGGGTAAGGTGTCTTGGCGAAAACTGAGAGCAAGACCTCCTTCTGCTTGGCCTGCCAAACAGTCTTTTGACGCCGGGATGTCTTTGTCTTACTGCAGCCACCCACATCTGCCTGATCTTCCATCCTGCCGAGGAAACTTTCACAGGAGTTCTTCCTCTCCAGTGTGTACTGAGAACAACACCCAGGAAAGTGCAGACTATGGCAAATGCGTCAAGGGGTCCGCTGCTCACCCTTAAATACCGACCTGAGGCCCCACCCACTCCCTCAAGGCCTCCAAATACAGGCTAAACCGTGGAACGCTCTTCTGCTTCCAAACTGTGAAACCTTTCCTTCCTCCTGCGAATTTTCCCATACCCCACCCTAAAGCAGCCTTTCCAGAGACAGTTGGCCTTGTGTTCTACCCAAATTCCACTGCTTAGCTCACAGTACGCACCTGTGTTGGAACACAAGGAGTTTGAGGGGAGAGTCTAAGGCATGGCTTCTGATGATCGGGCAAGGAGAAGAGGCAGAAGCCAGGAGCAGTCTTTGCCTACTTTAACAAGGTCATTCATTCAGCTCTGGCTGATGCTCAAGGAGGAACGTGGCTAGAACAGATCTTGCACTCTGTGTGTGCAGTCTACCTTAAATTCCTTTGAGCATCAGTCTCCCGGTGTATGATTTCAACAATCTAAATATGGTTAGGACCCTGCAAGTCTAAGCATTTGGGCAAAGAGTAGACTTATCCTGCAGAAAGACTCCTGGAATTATTTCTGAATTTCTCCTTCAGTGGCAGGCCACAGAAAGTGTCAAGTTCCCTCTTGGTTCCTCTGGTTCCACCTATTTAATCCACCATACACTTTGTCCTACTGGAGAAATTTTACAGATTCCTAGAAACTGTATGAACCTTCAGAAGCACACAGTGTGGATCCCAAGACTTTTGGGAGAGGATACTGAAGTCATTTCCTTCATTTCAAGGAACAACATTTGTTGCTGCCATTAATTTGGATCTCTGATCATTAGGCAGTGTTTTCCAGAACACACAATTTCCGGTACTGCCAAATGTGCCTGTTGTTCTTCAGGGTGTGGCTTTGCCCTAGATGGAGAAGAACAGTAACAGCTGAGCAGTTCTACCCCTGCCTTATTTTTGCATCTCCTGTTTTACATGTGCCATAATTTTAACTTTTTCCTTGCAGTCCCCATCGGCAGTACCTGGGTGTACAATAGATCCTGTAGAAGTTATTCTGCTTCTTCCAGAGATCCTCTTTACCATCCCTGAAGACACAGGTCCATAAACAGCTGTATTTCCTTTGTAACATATAAGCCTTGTGGATAGGGTTAGAGGTTTATCTGCAGCCAGATGCAAAGCTGCGCTGCTGCATGCAGTGGTGTGTATCAAGTCTAAAATCCTCAGTTGATATTTTCCTACCTGCCTAGTACCACATGGCTGCCTGATGGGAGACAGCTCGTATTATTGCATGAGGGGCCTAAGCCTGACAGGCCCCTCTGTTGGTTTCCTGATGGCAAGAGGTTAGCCTGTATGTCCCTCTTGGGCAGTGATCCCTAGTCCAGTGCTTTCCCTTGCCACAGCTTCCATGAAACCCTGGGAACCTTTGCATTCCCTTGGAGCCAGAATCTGCTTGTTCCCTTCTGTGAGTAAAGGGACCACTTGCCTCTGTGTTAACACACCTCCTATTTTGGGTTCTAGAGATTTTAACCTCTTTTTTTTTTTTTTCTAAATTCCCGGATTCACCCAAAATAGCACACCGGGTGTTTTGAGAACTGGGAACTCTAGCTGTAGCTTGTCCTGTGAGGTCGGCATGATGCTTCTGAGAGCCAAAAGCAGTGTCTCTCTTAATCATTCATTTCTTGGGGCTGCTCCTCCTCTTCATGCTCTAAATGCTCTCCTACATGTGATATTTACAGTATCATGCGCCAAGAATGGTATCAGTGCTTATCTGGTGTCAGTCTGGTACTGCCCTCTTGAGAGCTTAACCCAATCTCTGTATGAAGTTGGTGAACAGTCTTCTCCAGGGCCTTGAATTACCTTACTGAATGAGGTCGGTTGTTTTGCACAGGCTCCTAAACAGATCCCTGCACTCTTAATACTGGAACATGACATTATTCAGTGACTTCATCATCAGAACAAATGAGGGACCACCTGGGAATGAGAAAAACAACTGTGATTATTTGAATTGAAGCCAGGTGCTGATAGCTTTTGAAGGGCAGGGTGAACTGTTCTGAGAAACAATCAGCTGTAAAGTATAGAGCAAAAGTGATCTGATTTTCAGGCATAAAAACCCTGTGTTTTGCATGTTCAGGGTCATGTCCTGTCTTTGAGGTGTGCGACCCTATCTCGACAGCAATAAAACCTTTTGCTATTGCATCGAGTTGTGGTCTGTGAGTGTTCCTGTGAAGGGTGTAATCCTGAGCTCCTGAGCAGTGAGACTCCAGGTCTTACATTTTGGTGCATTGCCCAGAAAACAGACCTCATCAGACTGGGCTCAGAGGTCGAGCTCGGAACAGGTTAGTCTGATTTCTGGTATACCACTGTTTCTCTTTAGTCACCTATCTGGACCTTTTTGGTCGTCTTCTCAGTCACTGCGATAGACAGACTTGTCAGAATATCGGTTGACTGGGAACTGGAGGATGCTCCAGATTCCATTTTGGGAGGCTAGGTCTGGGATGGTCTTCCTCCCATCTGTTTCTCTTCAGAGACAGCCGCCGTGAGTTAGCCTCTCAATCAGAATTCTGTGGTACCACCCTTAAGGGTGTCCTTGTCAAATTGCCTGTCTTGTCTTGGAAGCTTTTGCAATCCATTCCTTAATGATGAAGCAGCTTATAAAATGGGAAACATCTTTACCAGCTACGCAACAGACAGGTTTATATGTAGACCATTCAAAGAAGTCATGAAATGTAAACATGAAGAAACAAACAAACAATCTAGAAAAGATCATCCAGAGTGTGGTATCCCGGAATCAGAAAGACATACATGGTATACACTCACTTTTAAGTGGATGCTAGACCTATAAGATAGGATAAACATACTAAAATCTGTACACCTAAAGAAGATAAATGAGAAAGAGGACATGGATGAAGATGATCAATCCTCACTTAGAAAGACCAATGGGATGGACATAGGAGAAAACAACAGGACAGAAGCTTACCACAGAGGACCCGTGAAAGATTCTACCTAGCAGTGTATCAAAGTAGATGCTGAGACTCATAAGCAAACCTTGGGCAGAGCACAGGGACTCATATGAAAGAAGGCGGAGTTAGTACGACCTGGAGAGGACAGGAACTCCACAAGGACCAAATATATCAGAGCACAGGGGTCTTTTATGAGACTGTATCTCCAACCAAGGACCATGTATGCATATAACCTAGCACCCCTGCTCAAATGTAGTTCATGTTAGCTCTGCATCCAATTGGTTACCATACTAAGTAGAACAAGGACTATTTCGGACATGAACTCAATGGCTGGCTCATTGACCTCCCCCCCCCCAAGGAAAGATCAGACTTGCTAGGCCACAGAGGAGGACATTGCAGCCAGTCCTGATGATACCTGATAAGCAAGGGTCAGTTGGAACAGGAGGAGGCCCTCCCCTATCAGCGGACTTGGAAAGGGGTAGGGAGGAGATGAGGGAAGGAAGGTGGGATAGGGAGGTGATGAGGAACTGGGCTACAGCTGGGATACAAAGTTAACAAGCTGTATCTAATATTAAAAATAAAAATTAAAAAAGTGGGACATAAAACAAAGTTCTTAAAGATGAAACACAAAATGCTGACATTTCTTTTGTGTGAAGACAGGATTTTTCTGAATAATTTTGGCTGTCCTGGACTCTCTTTGTAGAACAGCTTGTGTTTGAACTCACAGAGATCCACCTACTTTGAACTTCCTGAGTGCTAGGACTGCAGATGCTCACCATTAGGCCTAGCTGCTGATATTTTATTTTGTTTTAGCATTTTATTTTTGTTGTTGTTTCATGCACTACATCCCAACTGCAGTTTCCTATTCTTCCACTCCTCCAAGCCACAATCTATCCACCTCTACTCTGCCCACCTCACATCTCCTTCAGATCCACTGCTTCTTTATTTTCAATTAAAAAAAATCTGATGGCCTAACAAGTTACAAAAAGACTAGGAATAATCCCTCACATCAGAGTTGGTCAAAGCAATACACGAGGAGAGAAAGTATAGGGAGAGCAGGAAAAAGAGTCAGAGACACCCCCGTTCTCACTGTTGGAAGTCCCTCAGCGACATGAGGATAATAATCATAAGGTATATGCCAACAACCTAGGTCACAAGACTCATAGCATGTTTATGTTTTTGTCCTTCAGACTCTGTGATCCCCTATGAGCCCAATTGACTCAGTGGGCCATGCTCTTGTTGTGTCCTTGATATCTCTGGTTCCTTCAATACGTATTTCCTCATTTCTGGGGTTCCCCTGGGTACATCATTGTCTTTGGCTATGGTTCTCTGCATCTGTTCCCATCAGATGCTGGGTGATGTCTCTCTGATGACAACTGGGCTAGGCACTCATCTATGATTATAGCAGAGTATCTTTCATTGACATATGTTGCCTGTCATGTTTACAGATATCGTGTGTCTGTAGGCTATCTTGACTCTGGTTCATGGTCATCCAGGCAGTGTCAGGCATGGACTTCCTCTCATGGTGTGGGCCTCAATGTATTTTCTGGAGTGTATTTCATATTATTACGTTGGGGATTTCCTTCTAGTATCTTCTGTAGGGCTGGATGGCTGCATATATACTGGGTAGAGTAGTCTGGGTTGGCATCGGTGGTCTCTTAGTTTCTGCATGATATCCATCCAAACAATTCTGGCTTTTATAATCTCTGCTGTGAATTCTACTGTGATTCTGATAGGTCTACTTATTATTTGAATGATGTTTTGGTATTAGCAGTGTCATGCATAGAACAGTTAATTTTCATGATGTCATCCCCATATAAAATAGAATCTCCGTAACATAAGAAAATGAAAAATGAACACACTTTAATGTGTGTTGAGGCAATTAAGACAAAGAAGGGACTAATTTGAGGTAAAAATAAACTATATATAAATGCTGCAAAAAAATTAAAGTACTTGTAATTCAATTATGATATTTTAGAACATAACTACATCAGAAAATTTAATTCCTAGTCCATCAATATACCCAAAAAGTTATGTAGCATTTTGACTTTGCATGATGATGAATATTTTTTTCTATAACTCCTCATATGTCAGTTACTATTGTTTAAGTGATTTCTGAATAAATTACATGACATTATTAAAAGCAGAAAATTTGGTAGTTCTATGTGAAAGATGATTATATGCATAGTTTATTTTCCCTCTAACTCTCTCTTTATAGGAAAGGATTTATGAGAATGATTTACAATCTGTGAGTCAATTAATTCAACAATGGAAAAATGGAAAATGGAAAATCGAGGAATCTATCAGTGGCTTAGTCCATGAGGCTGGTTGCCTCAACTCACCTTCATATACACGGAAATCCTCAAGAAGAAGGTTCTATAGTCAATGAAGAAATAGACTTGCTACCAAAGCAAAAGGGGACAGGCAAAGAGTAAAACATTCCTTCTTCTATGTCCTTGTATAGGTTTCCAGTAAGATGAGGCAAAGGTGAGTGGTTGGTTTTGCAGTATGAAGATACAGATTAAAGGTGTGTTTTTCAGCCTTCCAGATTCAGAAGAGAAGTAGAGAAGACTACTTCAAATAAGGAAGAGTGCTTCACAATTGTGTCCTTAATTTGGGTGTTTTGCTTAATTCCACATGCAGTCAAGTTAAAAACCAAGACTCATGATCACACCTCTTTTCAGCTTGAAAGATAATCATATCTCCTCTTTACGTTAATTTCCAAATGAAAAGAATAACCAGGTCATAGTAATGCCTAAAAATAATTTAATGACGCAGAGTACAATAGCAGACAAATGACATATTTATCCTGATCATAATTGAAGCTAACATTATATAACTGTCCTTCAAAAACCGTCCAGGTTAGAAACAACTCTGCATCGCCGTTGAGGCACTCCACAAAACACCTCCCTCGAAGGCCAACCCACATTGAGCACAAGGATTCACCTCCCTCCTGCAACGTGTGTGCAGGGTCCCTAGGTCCAGACCAAGCATGCTCCTTATTTGATGGCTCAGTCTCTGCAAGCCCCCTGGGGGCTGGGTCAGCTGTTTCTGTTGGTCTTCTTGTGAGGATCCTCGCACCTCAATGGCCTTCATCTTTTCCCCAAAACTTACTCAGGATCCCTAGAGCTCTGCATCTTTCTTAGGTGCAAGTCTGAGCATCTGTCCAAGCTCATTTCTGGCTGGAGTCTCTGAGACAATGGTCAGGTTAGGGTCCAGGCAACGGGGTTTTACAGTCCCAATTCCGGGCGTTCTCAATGTGGTCAAATATCGTCCAACAGAGCCTGATATTCTTCTTCCGTGAGAGGAGCCTCGAGTGTTGGTTCGATCTGCTCCCATGGTACATCTGGGTCCAGAGCGGCTGGTCCCTGTTCCTCTTCCACTGTTCTCACCTGTTGCTCCAGGAAGAGCTGGACAGGGCAGGAGTCGCTGGATTCTGGGTAGGCCTCTGTGAAGAAGGTGAGCTCGGGTCTTGAGAACAACACTTCTGCACACTGGACTCCTGCAGAACGCGATGTCAACAAGCTGTCCCGGGAAGCCTCCTCCTCAATGCAACACGATGCTCCAGGAGCCCTTTCCGGGCCAGGAGAGGCAGGCAGGTCCTCACCTTTAGCTGTGCTGCCTCCAGCGTGGCCTTTCTGCCTGGCCTTTCTGTTCTGGAACCATATGTGGACGGTGTCCTCAGGCAAACCTGTGCTCAGGGCCAGTTGCACCCTCGTGGCATAGTCTGGAGATGGAGAGATCTCAAAAGCTTGCACTAGCATGCTGATCTGTGCTGGACTAAGCCGCGTTCGAGGCCTTCTCCGTTCTGAGGGTAGGGCTCTTGCTTGTTGTACCCTGGCGACGAGCTTTTCAGGAGGCTGTTGGGAGGCTTCATGGCTGGAGCCTGTGGTGGTCTGCTTTGAGGTCTTCCTCGACATGCCAGTTCTAGTTCTGCGGTTTTGAAACCACACGCGGATGGAGGACTCTGGAACTCCAAATTCCCTGGCCAGTTCCTGCCTGGTCCTGAAGCTTGGGTAAGGTGTCTTGGCGAAAACTGAGAGCAAGACCTCCTTCTGCTTGGCCTGCCAAGCAGTCTTTTGACGCCGGGATGTCTTTGTCTTACTGCAGCCACCCACATCTGCCTGATCTTCCATCCTGCCGAGGACACTTTGACAGGAGTTCTTCCTCTCCAGTGTGTACTGAGAACAACACCCAGGAAAGTGCAGACTATGGCAAATGCGTAAAGGGGTCTTCTGCTCACGCTTAAATATCGACCTGAGGCCCCACCCACTCCTTCGAGGCCTCCAATTACAGGCCAAAACGTGGAACGCACTTCTGCTTCCAAACTGTGAAACCCTTCCTTCCTCCTGCGAATTTTCCCATATCCCACCCTAAAGCAGCCTTTCCAGAAACAGTTGACCTTGCGTTCTACCCAAATTCCACTGCTTAGCTCACAGTACGCCCCTGTGTTGGAACACAAGGAGTTTGAGGGGAGAGTCTAAGGCATGGCTTCTGATGATCGGGCAAGGAGAAGAGGCATAAGCCAGGAGCAGTCTTTGCCTACTTTAACAAGGTCATTCATTCAGCTCTGGCTGATGCTCAAGGAGGAACGTGGCTAGAACAGATCTTGCACTCTCGTGTGCCGTCTGCCTTAAGTTCCTTTGAGCTCCAGTCTCCGGTGTATGATTTCAACAATCTAAATATGGTTAGGACCCTGCAAGTCTAAGCATTTGGGCAAAGAGTAGACTTATCCTGCAGAAAGACTCCTGGAATTATTTCTGAATTTCTCCTTCAGTGGCAGGCCACAAAAGGTGTCAAGTTCCCTCTTGGTTCCTCTGGTTCCACCTATTTAATCCACCATACACTTTGTCCTACTGGAGAAATTTTACAGATTCCTAGAAACTGTATGAACCTTCAGAAGCACACATTGTGGATCCCAAGACTTTTGGGAGAGGATACTGAAGTCATTTCCTTCATTTCAAGGAACAACATTTGTTGCTGCCATTAATTTGGATCTCTGATCATTAGGCAGTGTTTTCCAGAACACACAATTTCCAGTACTGCCAAATGTGCCTGTTGTTCTTCAGGGTGTGGCTTTGCCCTAGATGGAGGAAAACAGTAACAGCTGAGCAGTTCTACCCCTGCCTTATTTTTGCATCTCCTGTTTTACATGTGCCATAATTTTAACTTTTTTCTTGCAGTCCCCATCGACAGTACCTGGGTATACAATAGATCCTGTAGAAGTTATTCTGCTTCTTCCAGAGATCCTCTTTACCATCCCTGAAGACACAGGTCCATAAACAGCTGTATTTCCTTTATAACATAGAACCCTTGCGGATAGGGTTAGAGGTTTATCTGCAGCCAGATGCAAAGCTGTGCTGCTGCATGCAGTGGTGTGTATCAAATCTGAAATCCTCAGTTGAGATTTTCCTACCTGCCTAGTACCACATGGCTGCCTGATCAGAGACAGCTCCTATTGTTGCATGAGGGGTCTAAGCCTGACAGGCCCCTCTGTTTGTTTACTGATGGCATGAGGTTAGCCTGTATGTCCCTCTCGGTGCTGTGATCCCTACACCAGTGCTTTCCCTTGCCACAGCTGCCATGAAGCCCCGGGAACCTTTGCATTCCCTTGGAGCCAGAATCTGCTTGTTCCTTTCTGTGAATAAAGGGACCAATTGCCTCTGTGTTAACACACCTCCTATTTTGAGTTCTAGAGATTTTAACCTTTTTTTTTTTTTTTTTTTTCTAAATTCCCGGATTCACCCAAAATAGCACACTGGTGATTTGAGAACTGCGAACTCTAGCTGTAGCTTGTTCTGTGAGGTCGGCATGATGCTCCTGAGAGCCAAAAGCAGTGTCTCTCTTAATCATTCATTTCTTGGGGCTGCTCCTCCTCTTCACAGTCTAAATGCTCTCCTACATCTGATATTTACAGTATCATGTGCCAAGAATGGCATCAGTGCTTATCTGATGTCAGTCTGGTACTGCCCTCTTGAGAGCTTAACCCAATCTCTGTATGAAGTTGGTGAACAGTCTTCTCCAGGGCCTTGAATTACCTTAGTGAATGAGGCGGTTGTTTTGCACAGGCTCCTTAACAGATCCCTGCACTCTTATACCTGCAAGAAGAGATTATTCAGTGACTTCATCATCAGAACAAATGAGGGACCACCTGGGAATGAGAAAAATAACTGTGATTATTTGAATTGAAGTCAGGTGCAGATAGCTTTTGAAGGGTGGGGTGAACTGTTCTGAGAAACAATCAGCTGTAAAGTATAGAGCAAAAGTGATCTGATTTTCAGACATAAAAACCCTGTGTTTTGCATGTTCACTGTCATGTCCTTTCTTTGGAGGTGCGACCCTATCTCGACAGCAATAAAACCTTTTGCTATTGCATCAAGTTGTGGTCTGTGAGTGTTCCTGTGAAGGGTGTAATCCTGAGCTCCTGAGCAGTGAGACTCCAGGTCTTACATTTTGGTGCATTGCCCAGAAAACAGACCTCAACAGACTGGGCTCAGAGGTCGAGCTCGGAACAGGTTAGTCTGATTTCTGGTATACCACTGTTTCTCTTTAGTCACCTATCTGGACCTTTTTGGTCGTCTTCTCAGTCACTGCGATAGACAGACTTGTCAGAATATCGGTTGACTGGGAACTGGAGGATGCTCCAGATTCCATTTGGGGAGGCTAGGTCTGGGATGGTCTTCCTCCCATCTGTTTCTCTTCAGAGACAGCCTGTGAGGCAGCCTCTCAATCAGAATTCTGTGGTACCACCCTTAAGGGTGTCCTTGTCAAATTGCCTGTCTTGTCTTGGAAGCTTTTGCAATCCATTCCTTAATGATGAAGCAGCTTATAAATTGGGAAACATCTTTACCAGCTACGCAACAGACAGGTTTATATGTAGACCATTCAAAGAAGTCATGAAATGTAAACATGAAGAAACAAACAAACAATCTAGAAAAGATCATCCAGAGTGAGGTATCCCGGAATCAGAAAGACATACACGGTATACACTCACTTTTAAGTGGATGCTAGACCTATAAGATAGGATAAACATACTAAAATCTGTGCACCTAAAGAAGATAAATGAGAAAGAGGACATGGATTAAGATGATCAATCCTCACTTAGAAAGACCAATGGGATGGACATAGGAGAAAACAACAGGACAGAAGCTTACCACAGAGGACCTGTGAAAGATTCTACCTAGCAGTGTATCAAAGTAGATGCTGAGACTCATAAGCAAACCTTGGGCAGAGCACAGGGAATCATATGAAAGAAGGCGGAGTTAGTACGACCTGGAGAGGACAGGAACTCCACAAGGACCAAATATATCAGAGCACAGGGGTCTTTTATGAGACTGTATCTCCAACCAAGGACCATGTATGCATAGAACCTAGCACCCCTGCTCAAATGTAGTTCATGTTAGCTCTGCATCCAATTGGTTACCATACTAAGTGGAACAAGGACTATTTCGGACATGAACTCAATGGCTGGCTCATTGACCTCTCACCCACCCCCAAGGAAAGATCAGACTTGCTAGGCCACAGAGGAGGACATTGCAGCCAGTCCTGATGATACCTGATAAGCAAGGGTCAGTTGGAACAGGAGGAGGCCCTCCCCTATCAGCGGACTTGGAAAGGGGTAGGGAGGAGATGAGGGAAGGAAGGTGGGATAGGGAGGTGATGAGGAACTGGGCTACAGCTGGGATACAAAGTTAACAAGCTGTATCTAATATTAAAAATAAAAAGTAAAAAAGTGGGACATAAAACAAAGTTCCTAAAGATGAAACACAAAATGCTGACAGATTTCTTTTGTTTGAAGACAGGATTTTTCTGAATAATTTTGGCTGTCCCGGACTCTCTTTATAGAACAGCCTGTGCTTGAACTCACAGAGATCCACCTACCTTAAACTTCCTGAGTGCTAGGAATGCAGGTGATCACCAACAGCCTGAGCTGCTGACAGTTTATTTTGTTTTAGCATTTTATTTTTGTTGTTGTTTCATGCACTACATCCCAACTGCAGTTTCCTCTTCCTCCACTCCTCCCAGCCACAATCTATCCACCTCTACTCTGCCCAACTCACCTCTCCTTCATCCACTGCTTCTTTATTTTCAATGAAAAAAAATCTGATGGCCTAACAAGTTACAAAAAGACTAGGAATAATCCCTCACATCAGAGTTGGTCAAAGCAATACACGAGGAGAGAAAGTATAGGGAGAGCAGGAAAAAGAGTCAGAGACACCCCCGTTCTCACTGTTGGAAGTCCCTCAGCGACATCAGGATAATAATCATGAGGTATATGCCAACAACCTAGGTCACAAGACTCATAGAATGTTTATGTTTTTGTCCTTCAGACTCTGTGATCCCCTATGAGCCCAATTGACTCAGTGGGCCATGCTCTTGTTGTGTCCTTGATATCTCTGGTTCCTACAATACGTATTTCCTCATTTCTGGGGTTCCCCTGGATACATCATTGTGTTTGGCTGTGGGTCGCTGCATCTACTCCCATCAGATGCCGGGTGATGTCTCTCTGATGACAACTGGGCTAGGCACTCATCTATGATTATAGCAGAGTATCTTTCATTGACATATGTTGCCTGTCATGTTTACAGATATTGTATGTCTCTAGGCTATCTTGACTCTGGTTCATGGTCATCCAGGCAGTGTTAGGCATGGACATCCTCTCATGGTGTGGGCCTCAATGTGTTTTCTGGAGTGTATTTAATATTATTGGGTTAGGGTTTTCCTTCTAGTATGTTCTGTAGGGCTGGATGGCTGCATATATCCTGGGTATAGTAGTCTGGGTTGGCATCGGTGGTCTCTTAGTTTCTGCATGATATCCATCCAAACACTTCTGGCTTTTATAATCTCTGCTGAGAATTCTAGTGTGATTCTGATAGGTCTACTTATTAGTTGAATGATGTTTTGGTATTAGCAGTGTCATGCATAAAACAGTTAATTTTCATGATGTCATCCCCATATAAAATAGAATCTCCGTAACCTATGAAAATGAAAAATAAACACACTTTCATGTGTGTTGAGGGAATTAAGACAAAGAAGGGACTAATTTGAGGTAAAAATAAACTATATATAAATGCTGCAAAAATTAAAATACTTGTAATTCAATTATGATATTTTAGAATGCAACTGCATCAAAAAAGTTAACTCCTGGTCCATCAATATACCCAAAAATTTATGTAGCATTTTGACTTTTCATGATGATGAATATTTTTTTCTATAACTCCTCATATGTCAGTTACTATTGTTTAAGTGATTTCTGAATAAATTACATGACATTATTAAAAGCAGAAAATTTGGTAGTTCTATGTGAAAGATGATTATATGCATAGTTTATTTTCCCTCTAACCCTCTCTTTATGGGAAAGGATTTATGAGAATGATTTACAATCTGTGAGTCAATTAATTCAGCAGTGGAAGGCTAAAAATGAAAAATCGAGGATTCTATCAGTGGCTTAGTCCATGAGGCTGGTTGCCTCAACTCACCTTCATAGACACGGAAATCCTCAAGAAGAAGGTTCTAGAGTCAATGAAGAAATAGACTTGCTACCAAAGCAAAAGGGGACAGGCAAAGAGTAAAATATTCCTTCTTCCATGTCCTTGTATAGGTTTCCAGTAGAAGATGAGGCAAAGGTGAGTGGTTGGTTTTGCAGGATGAAGATACGGATGAAAGGTGGGTTTTTCAGCCTTCCAGATTCAGAAGAGAAGTAGAGAAGACGACTTCAAAGAAGGAAGAGAGCTTCACCATGGTGTCCTTCATTTGGGGGTTTTGCTTCGTTCCACATGCAGTCAAGGAGGTCCTCCCCTATCAGTGGACTTGGAAAGGGACAGGGAGGAGATGAGGGAGGGAGGGAGGGTGGGATTGGGGAGGGAAGGAGGGAGACAGCTGGGATACAGAATCAACAACATGTAACTAAGGAGAAAAATAAAATTATGGAAAAAAAAATTTATCTTGAAGAATAATAAAACATGGCACAACAAATAAAAAAAATATATTAAAAAAAAAAAAAAAAAAAACCAAGACTCATGCTCACACCTCTTTTCAGCTTGAAAGAGAATCCTGTCTCCTCTTGACGTTCATTTCCAAAGGAGAAGAATCACCAGGTCCTAGCAAGGCCTAAAAATCAATTTCATGACGCAGAGTCCAATAGCAGACGAATGACATCTTGATCCTGATCCTCATGGAAGCTGACGTGATAGAACTGTCCTTCAGAAACGGTCCAGGTTAGCAACCACTCGGCATCGCCGTTGAGCCACTCCACAACACACCTCCCTCGTAGGGCAACCCACATGAAGCACAAGGATTCACCTCCCTCCTGCTACGTGTGTGCAGGGTCTCTAGGTCCAGACCAAGCATGCTCCTTATTTGATGGCTCAGTCTCTGCAAGACTCCTGGGGGCTGGGTCAGCTGTTTCTGTTGGTCTTCTTTTTTTTTTTTTTTTTGGCATGTCACTTAATTTTATTTTTTTTATTTTTTTTTTTTTTTTTCCATAATTTTATTTTTCTCATTAGTTACATTTTGTTGATTCTGTATCCCAGCTGTATCCCTCATTCCCTCCCCAATCCCACCCTCCCTCCCTCATGTCCTCCCTGTCCGTTTCCAAGTCCACTGATAGGGGAGGACCTCCTCCTCTTTCCTATGACTCGCTTTTGTCAGGTATTTTCCGGACTGGCTGCAAAGTCCTCCTCTGTGGCCTAATAGTACTGCTCCTCCCTTGGGAGGTTGGGAGGTCAAAGAGCCGGTCATTGAGTTCCTGTTAGAAATAGTCCTTGTTCCCCTTACTGTGGGAAACCAATTGATTACTGAGCTATCACGGGTCACATCTGAGCAGAGGTTCTAGATTTTATCCTCTCATGGACTTTGGTTGAGTGTCCATCTCAGAAAAGACCCTGTGCCCAGATACGTTTGGTCCTTGTGGAGTTCCTATCCTCTCCACATCAAACTCCCCTTCTTTCATATGATTCCCTGCACTTTGCCGAAGGTTTGGTTGTGAGTCTTAGTATCTATTTTGGAGCACTGCTAGGTAGAGTCTTTTAGATGCTTTCTGCGGTAGACTCCCGCCATACGTTCAATGCACATCCCATTTGTCTTTCTAAATGAGGATAGATCATCATACCCCATGTCTGCTTTCTTGATTATCTTCTTTAGATTTCATTATGTTTATCCTATCTTTTAGGTCTATATAAGCGAGTATATTCCATGTTTGTCTTTCTCCTTCTGGGATACTTCACTCAGAATGATCTTTTCTAGATCCCACCATTTGCCTGCAAATTTCATGATTTCCTTCTTTTTGATTGCTGAGTAGTATTCCATTGTGTAGAAATACCACAATTTCTGTATCTATTCCTCCGTTGATGGACATCTGGGTTGTTTCCAGGTTCTGGCTATTACAAATAAAGCTGCTACAAACATGGTTGAGCAAATGTCCTTATTGTGTACTTGAGCAAACTTTGGGTATATGCCTAGCAGTGGTATAGCTGGATCTTGAGGAAGCGCTATTCCTAATTGTCTGAGAAAGCGCCAGATTGACTTTCAAAGTGGTTGTACCAGATTACATTCCCACCAGCAATGGAGGAGGGTTCCCCTTTCTCCACAACCTCTCCAACATGTGTTGTCATTTGTGTTTTTCATCTTGGCCATTCTGATGGGTGTAAGGTGAAATCTCAGGGTCGTTTTGATTTGCATTTCCCTAATGGCTAATGACGTTGAGCATTTCTTTAAGTGTTTCTCTGCCATTCTATATTCCTCTACAGAGAATTCTCTGTTTAGCTCTGTTCCCCATTTTTTAATTTGATTACTTGTTTTGCTGCTTTTCAGCTTCTTTAGTTCTTTATATATACTGGATATTAGCCCTCTGTCAGATAGAGGGTTGGTGAAGATTCTTTCCCAATCTGTAGGCAGTCGTTTTGTTTTGATGACGGTGTCCTTTGCTTTACAGAAGCTTTTCAGTTTCATGAGGTCCCATTTATTGATTGTTGCTCT
This sequence comes from Meriones psammophilus, assembly GCA_036365155.1. Lineage (NCBI taxonomy): Eukaryota > Metazoa > Chordata > Mammalia > Rodentia > Muridae > Meriones > Meriones psammophilus. The sequence continues at coordinate 27,534 of JAEOAE010003585.1, forward strand.
TAAAGCCTGTGCTGTTGGAGTTCTGTTCAGGAAGTTGTCTCCTGTGCCAATGAGTTCTAGGCTGTTCCCTACTTTTTCTTCTAACAGATTTAGCGTATCTGGTTTTATGTTTAGGTCTTTGATCCACTTGGACTTTAGTTTTGTGCAGGGTGATAAATGTGGATCTATTTTCATTTTTCTGCATGTAGACATCCAATTAGACCAGCACCATCTGTTGAAGATGCTATCTTTTTTCCATTGAGTGGTTTTGGCTGCTTTGTCAAAAATTGAGTATTCATAGGTACGTGCGTTTATTTCTGGGTCTTCTATGCGGTTCCATTGATCCTCCTTTCTGTTTCGATGCCAATACCATGCAGTTTTTATTACTATTGCTCTGTAGTACAGCATGAGATCGGGAATGGAGAAACCTCCAGATGATCTGTTGTTGTATAGGGTTGTTTTGGAGATTCTAGGTTTTTTGTTTCTCCATATGAAGCTGAGAATCTTTTTTTCAAGGTCTGAAAAGAATTGAGTTGGTATTTTGATGGGAATTGCATTAAATCTGTAGATTGCTTTTGGCAGGATGGCCATTTTCACAATGTTAATCCTACCAATCCATGAGCACGGGAGATCTTTCCATCTTCTGAGATCTTCTTCAATTTCTTTCTTCAGAGACTTGAAGTTTTTCTCAAACAGGTCTTTCACTTGCTTGGTTAGTGTCACCCCAAGGTACTTTATGTTATTAGTGGCTATTGTGAAAGGTGTTGTTTCCCTAATTTCTTTCTCGGCCCTTTTGTCTTTGGTATACAGGAGGGCTTCTGATTTTTTTGAGTTGACTTTGTATCCAGCCACTTTGCTAAAGGTGTTTATCAGCTGAAGGAGTTCTCTGGTTGAATTTTTGGGGTCACTTATGTATACTATCATATCATCTGCGAATAGTGACACTTTGACCTCTTCCTTTCCGATTTGTATCCCCTTGATCTCCTTTAGTTGTCTTATTGCTCTGGCTAAGACTTCAAGTACTATGTTGAAGAGATATGGAGAGAGTGGGCAGCCTTGTCTTGTCCCTGATTTCAGTGGGATTGATTTAAGTTTCTCTCCATTGAGTTTGATGTTGGCTGTAGGCTTGCTGTATATTGCCTTTACTATGTTTAAGTATGTTCCTTGTATCCCTGATCTCTCCAATACTTTAAACATGAATGGGTGTTGGACTTTGTCAAATGCTTTTTCGGCATCCAAGGAGATGTGTGTTCTTTTATGGCTTAAGAGACTACTGTTTTTTGCAAAGGCTTTACCACACTGGTTACATTCATAAGGTTTCTCTCCAGTGTGTGTTCTTTTATGGTTTAAGAGAGTACTGTTTCCTGCAAAGGCTTTACCACACTGGTTACATTCATAAGATTTCTCTCCAGTGTGTGTTCTTTTATGGCTTATGAGATTACTGTTTCGTGCAAAGGCTTTACCACACTCATTACATTCATAAGGTTTCTCTCCAGTGTGTGTTCTTTTATGCCATATGAGCTGACTGCTTTTTGCAAAGGCTTTACCAGATTGATTACATTTGTAAGGCTTCTCTCCAGTGTGTGTTCTTTTATGCCATATGAGAACAGTGATATAGGGGAAGGCTTTCCCACATAGAGTGCATTTAAAGGGTTTCTCTCCAGTATGAATGCTTTCATGCCTGCAAAGAAAATTGGCACATGTGAAAGATTTACCACAGTCATTTCATTACACTAATAAATATATTTATCTATATGGATTAATTTCATAATTTGATCTAATGGTAAAGAAGAATAAAATTTTAAAATTTTATCACTTTATTTACATTCACAGTATTCCCCTTCATTATGGGTATTTTTGAAGGTCCCTGTGGTGGTAAGAGCATTTGTTATGTGGATCACTTTTATAGCATCACTTTTCTATAAGAGATTTTCTCCTATATATGAAGAGTATTGTAAGAATTCAGAGTTTTACCACAGCAATCCCATTCACAAATTTTTGTACTGTATGAATGATACTTCATTTACAAAGTGAGCCAAGACAAGGAGAAGTTCCAAAATCCTAGTATTCATAGGTATTTTCAACAATATGAGTTTGCTAATGAATTCTCAGTGAAGTTGCAAAACCAATTAACAGTAACCATTTATCACATTCAGAAAATTTACTCACAGTGGGGACTACTACCAAATCAATTGTTCTTGGAGAAAGACAGGGACACTGTTTCTTTCAATATCCCTATGCTCATGTGTCTTAGAATCATTTTGACATATGATATACCAGTTTAATTTACAAAAATAATAAAGATTCCCATATTGAATTAACACAGTATCTTTTTTTGTTCATCATAGACATGTCATATAGGGATTAAGTTTTCTCCACAACAATATTCTTGATTCTCATAAGCTGCTCCTTTCACTAAACTTTACAATGTTACTGCACGGAAATGAGTAACAGTGGTTCTACTATGAAATTTTTTGCTTATTAGAAGGTTTTGGACACATACTGATCACCAATTCAGTGTGTATACCTCTTACAATATCTGAGTAGATAGAATGAGACTAAACAGATTGGCAGTTCAAGTCAGTAGCTGTAATGTCCATATGATTCAAATGGTATTTTTGTTACAATATTATTTTATTTTCTTCTATCTTAGGGGAGTGCCTTGTAAACATAAATCAGATACCTGACATTGAAGTACATGGAATTATGAGATTTTAATGATCATAAGTACACTTAAAGCAGTGCTGTTTTTACACTGTTGTTTTTCTTTAAAACTTCCAGGACACAGCCATGTGTGCTGGTACATGCCTTCAATCCCAGCAGTTGTGGAGGCAGAAGCAGGCAGATCTCTGTGATTTTGAGGTCAGGCTGGTCTAAAAAGCAATTCTAAGTTAAGCCACAGCTACACAGAAAAAAAAAAACTATTTCAAAAATAGAAAATAAAAAAGCAGCCAACAAACAAACAACAAACCAAAAAACAAACTTCTGGGACACATTAAAATTTCTTAAGATTCATATCTGTATCAGCATGCACCTAAAGTTACCTTTTATTACTTGTAGGACTTTGAAAGTTTTCTTCAATATTATGATCTTCCCAATTGTAGCCTAAAATATAGTACCAGAAAATGTATATTATTGGAAATATCATATTATTATTAAGGGAAAACTTAAATCACTATCTTCTGTGACCCTTAGAACCATGCCTGATTTCTTCACCTCATTCCACCTCATTCTCAATTAGAAATATAGAAGAGGATTAATAATAAAGTAAGAGTTGTCTCCTTATTTTAAAAGTGAAAGAAAATTTGCAGTCTTACCTATAGCAGTGAGGTTTTTACAGGTCTCTAGCATCACATCTTTGTAGAGTTGCTTCTGGGAAGGTTCCAGCAAAGCCCACTCTTCTTGGCTGAATTTCACATGCACATCATCGAAGGTCACTGAATTCTAAAATATACCATACATTTGTACAAAAGAAAGACTGGCAACAATATAAATTTATACTTCATTGGCAATATAATCATATAATTCTAGTGCTTCTTCCATTTATTTTCTGACACAGAAGTGCTAGTGTTAGACAGTTGGGTGCTGTGCATCAGGTGAAGGATGGGAGAAGAAAAAGCCTAAAGGTTAGATTGTAATGGAAACAAAAGGCTTGCTTTGAAAACCTGTGTTAAAGGTTTTGTATTAGTTTGTAAGACATGAATATGAACTAACCATTAGTTGGGTTCTTGAGTGATCTATGAATCATCTTCAGTTACTTGGGTGAGTAGGTCAGGACACTGTCATGAGACAGGTGGAAGGAAAAAACACAGTCATGATATTTTATCTAGCAACAAATGATAGGTGGCTATCAGGTGACAGTTAACAGATGGGTGGTGTCAGTCAAAAGACAACATGGCACTGAATATCATGTTTTGACCAGGGATCAGAGATGTGGCATACGAGTAGATGAAAATGGGGGCTCATATATTTGTGGAAGGGAAATTGTACTACAGTGAATAGATGGATAAAAATAATGTGAGTGGCAAGCAACAATAATCATAGCTGATAACATATTTCTGAGTTCCCAGACAAAAGAAAAGTCATAGAACACATGATTATTCTTTGATCATTGTTTTCTATATTCTCCTTTCTAAATCATGTATAGTCTATACTTTAAAAATAAAGATTAAAACTTTTCTATTAAAACATAAGTGCTAATGTTATCACTAAGTTATTTTAGAAGAAAACTGAATAATGAAGGTTGACCGTGTCATATCTGAACTTTTTGAATAGGATATAGCTTTGGAATAGTCATGTCAATTAATGTGGACAAAGACAAACAGAGAGAAGAGAGCCAAATAGAATGAGAGAGACAGAGACACACAGAGAGAAATTAACAGATGAACAGTACTAAGTACACATCAGAGAAATTTATGAACACTTACTAACTACAAAAAAATGATGGACAAGCTGGGTGGATTCTGTCATACTTTTAATTCTATCGCTCAGGAGGCAGAGGCAGGTGTACCTTATTGAATTGGATGCCAGCATGATCTATGCAAAGAGTTCCAGGACAGCCAGACCTATATAGTAAGTCAGAGCCTCCCCTAAAAGTCAATCAAACAAACACAAAAGATTGAAAGAACTGAGAGGTTTTTACTGAAGCTTCTACAAGGAATTATACACTCACTCCAGTTGTGCATTCATTTTCTAGAATTCTGCACTGCCCTAGCTTAAACTGTAACTTTAATAAGATCTTGCTAAAAGGGAATGCATGCTTAAACAGCTAAAAATAGAAAAATGAAAATATTAGCAATGTAAATGATGATCATAAGTAAGCAACATAAGGCAGGAGAGATGGCTCAGCAGTGAGGAGCTCTTGCTGCTCTTGCAAATAATTGGGCTCAATTGTCAGTGTTTAAATGGGATACACTACTACCAATTGCTATAAGTTCATGAGTTCTGAACACATTTTCGTACTACTGTGAGGATCAGGCACACAAGAGGTTCGTATTCATGCATACAATCAGAATACTCATATTCAGTAAAAATTAAAAACAGATCCCAGATGGCAGGACTGATTACACACTTTGTCTGATCAGTGGGGTAGCAGAGACTACACAGTGACAAATAGTTGGAACTGTTGGCCCCCAAACACCACTGCCCATGTTTACCAGGTGATAAGAAACACAATGATGAGAAAAAAACATTTGGGTTCAACCTCAGAGCGCCCAGCTAAATCCTGAAAATTTCCTTGGCTGTTGTGGCAGGAATAAGGATTTCAAGCAAATAGACCCAAGAAGCAAGCAGGAGTAACCATTCTAATATCTAATAAAACAGACTTTCAACAAAAAATAATTGAAAGAGATGAGAAAGGGGGTAATCCAAGATGGTGGTGCTGGGATGACACTGTCTGAGGAGCAGGGCAGCAGGGCAGCTGAACTCTGGACCCTAAAACAACAGCAATTGTGTTTCCCAGGTGAGAGGAAACTCCACGTAGTGGGAATAAGTAGGGTCTATTCTCAGGTCATCCAGCAAGAACCCAGAAGAAACTCCAGGTCACACAGTCACTGGGTCACTAGACCAGAAGCACACTCTTGCATGTCCTGATCACCTTCCCAGGCTGAACTGTGCACCCCAGGGCACAAGAGACTGGAAGTCCCAGTCTTGAGAAAACCCCACAGGGAAGGAAGCAAGTAGGGCTGACCTCAGGTCAACCAGTCTATCCCTGGATAAGGTCCTGCAGACGTGCAGGCACAAAGCAGCCAGCCCTGAGTGGGGCTCCAACCGCCAACCCCACAACTAACTCTCCATCACAGACAGAACTGTGTGCCCCAGGGCACTAGAGGCTGGGTTTTCCTGTTGGGAGAAAACCCCACAGGGAGGGAAACAGCAGGTCCCAGCTTAGAGTACTCAGCTGACCCCCCACTATCATTAACACCACACATACGGGAATGTTCTCAGAAAAAGTTCTCAGGTTCCTGTCCAGTCACCAGCTTGGAGCCACCACTCCCAAGCAAGTGCCTACTCACTCCACACGCCCCCTCCCCAACAGTACAGACTGGGTCTTTCTGTTGAGAAAAAAACCCAAAGGTGGTGGAAATATCTGGCCCTACCTCAGGACACCTAGCTCTAGAAAAGTTTCTGGTTATCCACAGGCTCCAGACTCTAGCCTTTTGATGCAAACATGAGCGTATTGCTCACATGCCAGTGATTACCACTTGGGTACTGGGGCAGAGAGCCCCAAACTAAGACCTCCAGAAGCCTGGGTTCCTAAGATCAACCCCCAAATACTGCTCCAAGGGACAATGATTTTTTTCTAACTAAACTGACCAAACCACAAGGCATGCAGGTTATAGCTGCAGCTCACTAAATTTACAGCAAGAATCCAAGCTGCAGGGCAGCTGTCTCCTGGACTTCTCTGGGTTAGAGGAGAGCCCCGTTTACTAACAAAGGCCACAATTACCACTCAGGTCTGTACGCCTGAGATGAGCTGTGGCAATTCCTGCAAAACACCTGCTATTCAGTAACCATACCCCAAAACCTGAGGAGGCCTCCATCGGTAAAAATCATCTTCCTGCCAGGGGGATTCTTCCCACCACAGGATTCCAGGAAGCACCAGAATCTAACACCCAACACCCAAGATAGCCAAATGGGTAGAGGCAAGTGTAAAATCTCAACCAACAAACGAGAGAGCAATATGGCATCTCCAGAACTCAGTTTAGACAGGGGCAAGTAGCCCTGGACACACAAACGTAAATGAAATTCAAAAAGATGACTTTGCATCTATGCTTAAGAAGAGGATAATAGAGGAAACAAACAAACTTCATAAAGAACTAGAGGAAGATAAAGTCAGACAGATCATGGACATCTGCAAAGAAATGGAAGAAGATAAAGACAAACAGATTGTGGCCATCTGTAAAGAAATACAGGAAGTTCCAGCCAAACAATTTGTGGCCTTTACAGAAGAAATACTAAAATCACTGAAAGAAATTAAAGAAACAGGATTGTTCAAAGAAACAGTTGAAGGAACTGAAGAAAAATATAGTCAGATGAAGGAAATCAACAAAACAGCTCAAGAACTGAAAATATAACTGGAAAAATGAATGAAAACACAAATGGAGAATATGCTGGAAAGAACGAACTTAGGGAAGAAAACAGGAACTACAGAGGTAAGCATAACCAATAGACTATAAGAGATGGAAAAGAAATCTCAGGTCTGGAAGACACAATGGAAGAAATCAATATATCCATCAAATAAAATGTTAAATCTAAAAAATTCCTGACACAGACGATCCAAGAAATCCAAGAAATATGAAAAGACCAAACCTAAGAATAATAGGAATAGAGGAAAAAGAAGATTCCCTCCTCCAAGGCCCTGGAAATATTTTCAGCAAAATCATAGAAGAAAAATTCCCCAACTTACAGGAGAGGTCTATAAGAAGACAAGAGGCCTACAGAACACACCCCATAAAATAGACCAGAAAAGAAAATCCTCCCACCACATAATAATCAAAACAGGAAGTATACAGAACAAGAAAAATACTAAAAGCTGCAAGGGAAAAATGCCAAGTATCATATAATAGCAAACCCATCAGAATCACACCTGACTTCTCAACAGAAACTATGAGAGTCAAAAGGGCCTGGATAGATATCATGCAGACCCTAAGAGAACATAGATGTCAGCCAAGGCTACTATACCCTCCTAGACTCTCAGTCCTCATAGATGGAGAAAACAAGATTTTCAGTGACAAAAACAAATTTCAACAATACCTACACACAAATCCAGCATTATAGAAGATACTAGATGGAAAAATACATCCCAAGAAAACTAACTACTTTCAAGAAAAAACAGGAAATAATTAATCTCACTACAGCAAAACAAAACACAAACTTACTACACAGCCAACATCAAAATCAAAGGATCTAACAGCCACTGGTCATTAATCTCTCTCAACATCAATGGACTCAATTCTCAAATAAAAAGATGCAAACTAACAGAATGGATGTGTAAACAAGACCCAACAATCTGCTACATACAAGAAACACACCTAAGTCACAAAGATAGATATTACCTGAGGGTAAAGTTCTGGAAGACACTTTACCAACCAAATGGGACCAAGAATCAAGCAGGACTAACCATTCTAATATCTGATAAAATAGATTTTCAACCAAAATTAATAAAAAGAGATGGGGAAGGACAGCTCATACTCATCAAGGGAAAATTCCACCAGGAAGACATCACAATTCTGAACAACCATGCCCCAAATACAAAGGCACCATGCTTATAAAAGAAACATTAATAAAACTTAAACCACACATAGATCACCATACATTAATAGTGGGAGACTTCAACATCCAATTCTCAACAAGAACAGGTCAACAAAACAGAGAAACAAAGAAAAAATATCTCTAACAGAGGTCATGAATCAAATGGACCTAACAGACATCTACAGAACCTTACACCCAAACACAAAAGAATGTACCTTCTTAGCGCCTCATGGAACCTTCTCCAAAATAGACCATATGGTTGATTACAAAGCAAGCCTCAACATATACAAGATTGAAATAATCCCTTTTTTCCTATCTGATCACCAGGAATAAAGCTGGACCTCAACAACAACAGAAATAGCAAAAAGCCAACACACACATGGAAAGTGAACAACTTACTAGTAAATGACAGCTGGGTCAGGGAAGAAATAAAAAAAGAAATTAAAGTCTTCCTAGAATTCAATGCAAATGAATACACAACATACCCAAACTTATGGGACACAGTGAAAACAGTGCTAAGAAAAAAGTTCATAGCGCTAAGTGCCGTCAAAAAGAAATTTAAAACATCTCATTCGAGAAACTTCATGGCTCACCTAAAAACCCTAAGAAAAAAAAAAGAAGCAGACACACCAAAAAGGAGTAGAAGTCTGGAAATAATCAAACTCAGGGCTGAAATCAATCAATTAGAAACAAAACAATTAAAAGAATCAATGAAACCAAGAGTTGGTTCTTTGAGAAAATCAAGAAGATAGACAAATCCTTAGCCAAACTAACTAAAAGGCAGAGAAATACTATCCAAATTAACAAAATCAGAAATGAAAAGGGGGAGAAAACAAGAGACACTGAGGAAATCCAAACAATTAAGACTTATTTTAAAAGTCTATTTGCCACAAAATTTGAAACTCTAAATAAAATGGACAATTTTCTTAATCAATTCCACTTACCAAAGCTGAATCAAGAGCAGGTATATCAATTAAATAGTTCTATATCACCTAAGGAAATAGAAGCATTCATCAAAAGCCTCAGATCCACAAAAAGCCCAGGGCCAGGTGGTTTCAGTACAGAATTTTACCAGACCTACAAATAAGAGGTAACTCCAGTTCTCTTCAATCTATTCCACGAAATAGAAACAGAAGGAACACTACCAAACTTATTCATTGAAGCCACAGTCACCTTGGTACCTACAATTCACAAAGACCCAAAAAAGAAAGAGTACTTCAGGCCAATTTCCCTTATGAACATTGATGCAAAAATACTCAACAAAATAATTGCAAACCCAATACAAGAACACATCAAAGATACCATCCACTATGACCAAGTAGGCTTCATCCCAGGTATGCAGGGGTGGTTCAATACATGGAAATCCATCAATGTTATCCACAAAACTGAAAGAAAAAAAAAACCACATGATAATCTCCTTAGGTTCTGAATATGGATTTGACAAAATCCAACATCCATTCATGTTTAAAGTATTGGAGATATCAGGGATACAAGGCACATAGCTAAATATAAGAAAAGCAATATACAGCAAGCCTATAGCCAACATCAAACTAAATGGAGAGAAACTTAAATCAATCCCACTAAAATCAGGGACAAGGCAAGGCTGCCCACTCTCTCCATATCTCTTCAACATAGTTCTCTAAGATCTTGCTAGAGCACTAAGACAATTAAAGAAGATCAAGGGAATACAAATGGGAAAGGAAGAAGTCAAAGTATCACTATTTGCAGATGATAAAGTGGCTGGATACAAAATCAACTCAAAAAATCAGTAGCTCTCCTGTATACAAAAGACAAAAGGGCTGAGAAAGAAATTAGGTAAACAACACCCTTCACAATAGTCAAAAAGGACATAAAGTACCTTGGTGTGACCCTAACCAAGCAAGTAAAAGACTTGTATGAAAAAATTTCAACTCTCTGAAGGAAGAAATAGAAGAAGATATCAGAAGATCGAAAGATCTCCCATGCTCATGACTTGGCAGGATTAACATAGTAAAACTGGCCATCTTACCAAATGCAATCTACAGATGTAATACAATTCCCACCAAAGGACCAACACAGTTCTTTACAGACCTTGAAAGAAAAATTCCCAACTTCATATGGAATAACAAGAAACCCAGAATTGCTAAAACAGTCTTCCATAATAAAAGATCTTCTGAAGGTATCTCCATACCTGATCTCAAGCTGTACTATAGAACAACAGTAATAATAACTGCATGGTACTTGCCTAGAAACCAACTAGTGGATCAACGGAATCAGATAGAAGTCCTAGAAATACACCCAGACACTATGGACTCCTGATTTTTGACAAAGATGCCAAAACCATACAATGGAAAAAAGATAGCATCTTCAACAAATGGTGCTGGTTTAACTGAATGTCTACATGTAGGAAATTAAAAATAGATTCCATAATTATCACTATGCACAAAACTAAAGTTCAGGTGGATCAAAGACCTCACTATAAAACCAGACATACTAACCCTGTTAGAAGAAAAAGTGAGGAAGAGCCTTGAACTCATTTGCACAGGCTACAACTTCCTGAACAGAACACCAACAGTACAGGCTCTAAGAGCAACAATCAATAAATGGGACCTCATGAGACTGAAAAACTTCTATAAGTCAAAGGAAACTGTTGTCAAAACAAAACGACTGACTACAGATTGGGAAAGGATCTTCACCAACCCTATATCTGACAGAGGGTTAATATCCAGTATTCATAAAGAATTCAAGAAGTTAAACAGCAACAAATCAAGTAACCCAAATTAAAAAATGGGGTACAAAGCAAAACAGAGAACTCTCAATAGAGCAATATAGAATGGCAGAGAAACACTTAAAGAAATGTTCAATATGCTCAGTCATCAGGGAAAGGCAAATCAAAACCACCCTGAGATTTGACCTTACACCCATCAAAATGACTAAGAAGAATAACTCAAGTGACAACTCATGCTGGATCACCTTACACCCATCAAAATGACTAAGAAAAATAACTCAAGTGACAACTCATGCTGGATAGGATTTGGAGAAAGGGGAACCCTCCTTCATTGCTGGTGGGAATGTAAACATATACAATCACTGTACAAATCAACCTGGCACTTTCTCAGATCTCAAGATCCAGCTGTACAACTCCTAGGCATATATCCAAAAGGCGCTCAAGTATACAACAAGGACATCTGCTCAACTATGTTTGTAGTAGCTTTATTTATAATAGCCAGAAGCTGTAAACCGCACAGATGCCCCTCAGGTGAGGAATGGATACAGAAACTGTGGTATATCTATACGATGGAATATTACCCAGCAATGAAAAACAAGGAAAAAATGAAATTTGCAGATAAATGGTGGGAGGTGGAAAAGATCATCCTGAGTGAGGTATCCCAGAAGCAGAAAGACTCACAGGGTATATACTTACTCATGAGTGGATATTAGATATAAAATACAGGATTAAAACACTAAAATCTGTATACCTAAGGAAGTTAATCAGGAAGGAATATGCTGGCTAAGAAGCTCAAACCCCATGCAGAAAGTCAAAAAGGATGGTCATCAGAAGAGGGAGAAAACAGGGAACAGGACAGGAGCCTACCACAGAGGGCCTTTGAAAGGCTCTACCCTGCAGGGTATTGAGGCAGATGCTAAGACTCATAGCCAAACTTTGGGCAGAGTGCACGGAATCTTATGAAAGAATTGGGAGATAGTAAAACCTGGAGAGGACAGGAGCTCCACAAGGAAAGCAACAGTTCCAAAAATTCTGGGCACAGGGGTCTTTTTTGAAACTGATATGCCAGCCAAGGACCGCTCATGGAGATGGCCTGAAACGCTTGCACAAAGGTTCAGTGTGGCAGTTCAGTATCCAAGTGGGCTTCATAGTAATGGGGACAAGGTCTGTCTCTGACAGAAACTCATTGCCCTACTCTTTGATCACCTACCCTTGATGGGAGATCAGCTTTGCTAGGCCACAGAAGAAGACAATGCAGCCACTCCTAATGAGACCTGATAGACTAGGATCAGAATGAAGGGGAGGAGGACCTCCCTTATCAGTGGACTGGGAGATGGACAGGGGTGGGAAAGATGGAGGGTGGGATTGGGAGGGAGGAAGGAGGGAGGTACAGGGGGGATACAAAGTGAATACACTTATTATTAATACAAATTAAAAAAGAAAACAATAAAATGTTGAAAGATTTAAAAAAATATGCTGTTACACAAACTTTCAAACTTTGAAAATATTGCCTGATATCAGTCATTGCTCCTAAATAATAAATAAATAAATAAATAAATAAATAAATAAATAAGAAATGAGGAAGGATACTTCATACTCATCAAAGGAAAATTCCACCAAGTGGCATCTGTATTCTGAGCAACAAAGCCCCAAATACAAAGACGCCCACATTTGTAAAAGAAACATTAACAAAGTTTAAAGAACATACCAATTACAATACATTAATAGTGGGAGAGGTCAATATGTCACTATCATCAAGGGACAGAGCAATAGAAAAGGACTTAAACTGAGAGAAAATGACACAAATGTATGTCATGAATCAAATGAACCTAACAGATATGTAGAGAATTTTTTAACCCAAACAGAAAAGAATCTATCTTCTTTCAGCACCTCATGGACCCTTCTCCAAAACTGAACATACAATAGGTCACAAACCAGGTCTCAACAAATACAATAAGATTGAAATAATATCTTGTATCCTATCAGACCATGATGGACTAAAGATGGACCTCAACAATAACAGAAATAACAAAAAGCCTACACACACGTGGGAACTGAACAACTCCCTACTCAATGAAATCTAGGTCAGGGAAGAAATATAGAAAGAACTTCCTACAATTCAATGAAAATGAAGGTACCTCATACCCAAACTGCAATGAAAGCAGTCCTAAGAGGAGTTTTAATAGCATTAAAGGCCTTCATAAGCTATTGGAGACATCCCATACAAGCAACAGAATGGCACACTTGAAAGCCCTAGAAAAAAGAAGCAGACACACTCAACAGGAGTAGACTACTAGGACTAACCAAACTCAGGGCTGAAATCAATAAATTAGAAACAAAGAGAATAATTCAAAGAATCAACAAAACCAAGAGCTAGTTCTTTGAGAAAATCAAATACATAGACAAACACATAGTCAAACTAAGTAAATGGCAGAAAGACACTATCCAAATCAACAGTCTGAAAGGAAGAGAGAGAGAGATAACAGACACTGAGAAAATCCAAAGAACCATTAGTTCTTATGTCAAAAGCCTATATGCTACAAAATTTAAAAATCTAAATGAAATATACAATTCTTTTGTTAGATTCCACTTACCAAAGTTGAATCAAAATCAGGTAAAGATATTAAATAGTCTTTTACTGCCTAAGGGAATAGAAGCAGCCATCTAAATACTTGCAACCAAAAAAAGCCAAGAGCGAGATGATTTCAGAGCAGAATTCTACAAGACCGTCAATGAAGAGTCAATGTCGATATTTTTCAAATTATTCCACAAAATAGAAATGGATGCAACATGACCAAACTTCTTTTGTAAGACCACAGTCACCTTGATAAATCCTCAAAGACCCCCCAGAACAAAAAGAACTTCGACCAATCTCTTTTATGAACAATGATGCAAAAATACTCAATAAAATAATTGCAAACCAAATCCAAGAGCATGTCAAAGATATCATCCACCATTACCAAGTAGGCTTAATCCCAGGCATGCAGGGATAGTTCAATATAGGGAATCTTAATCCGTCATATAAAGAAACTGAAAAAAAAAAAAAAAAACAGGATCATTTTCTTAGATGCTGAAAAACATTTGACAATATCCAACAGTTATTCTTGTTTAAAGTCTTGGAGAGACTGGGGACAGAGGCACAGATCTAAAAATAGTAAAGACAATATACAGCAATCCTATAGCTAACATGAAACAAAATGGAAAGAAACTTCAATCAATTCCACTGAACTCAGGGACAAGACAAGGCTACACACTCTCTCCAAATCTCTTCAGTACAGTACTCAAAGTCCTATCTAGGGCAATAAGACAACTAAAGGAGATCAAGGGGATACAAATTGATAAGGAAGAAGTCAAAGTATTGCTATTCACATATATGACAGTATATAAAAGTGACCCTTAAATATTCTACTGTAGGAACTCCTACAGTTGAAAAACACTTTATCAAAGTGGTTGGATATAAAGTTAACTCAAAAAAAATCAGTAGCACTCCTGTATGCAAAAGACAAATGGACTGAGAAAGAATTAGGAGAACAACACCCTTCACAGTAGGCAGGAAAACAACAACAACAACAACAACATAATATACCTTGGAGTTATCCTCAACAAGCAAGTGAAACAACTGCATGAAAAAAAAAAAAACTTTAAGCCTCTGAAGAAAGAAACTGAAAAAGATACAAGAAGATACAAATATCTCTCATGCAGATGGGTCAGAAGGATCAACATAGTAAAAATTGCTATCATACCAAAAACAATCTATAGATTAAATGATATTCCCATCAAAATATCAACACAATTCCTTAAGGAATTTTAAAAGAAATTCTCAGCTTCATATGGAAAAATAAAAAAGCCAGAATAGCTAAAACATTCCTGTACTATAGCAGATCTTCAGTAGGTATCACCATCCCTGATCTCAAGCTCTACTATAAATCAATAGTAATAAAAAACTGCACGGTACTGAAATAAAAACAGAATGGTGGATGCATGGAATTGAAGTGAAGACCCATAAATAAACCCACACACCTATGGCCACTTGATTTTTGACAAAGAAGCCAAAACCATGCAATGGAAAAAGGACAGCATCTTCAACAAACGGTGCTGGTCTAACTTGAAGTTTACATTGGAAAAATGAAAATAGATCCATATTTATCATCCTGCACTAAACTGCAGTCCAAGTTGTTCAAAGACCTCAACATAAAACCAGATACACTAAATCTGTTAGAAGAAAAAGTGGGAAAGAGTCTTGATCTCATTGGCATAGATGATAAATTCCTCAACAGAACACCAAGAACACTGGTTCTAAGATCAAGAATTAATGAATAGGATCTCATGAAACAAAAAGCTTCTATGAAGCAAAGAACTCTGTCAATAGAATAAAATGGCCACCTACAGCCTGGCAAAAAATCTTCACCAACCCTACATACAACTGAAAGAGCTAATAAACAATATATATAAAGTGCTGAAGAAATTAAACTCCAATAATCCAAATAATCCAATTTAAAACTGGGGTACAGAACTATACAGAGATTTCTCCACAGAGGAATATCAAATGGTGGATATTAAATGCTCAATATCTGTAGTTATAATGGAAAATGGAAATGCAAATGACATTCCATCTTAAACCCATCATGGCTAAGGTCAAAACCTGAATTTAATAGCAAGCTAGTGAGAATGTGGAGAAAGAGGAACACTCCTCCATTGCTGGTGGGTGTGCAAACTTTTACAACCACTTTAGAAATCAATCTGATGCTTTCTCAGACAATTTAAAATAGTGTTACTTCAAGACCCTGCTACACCATTCCTGGGCATATATCACAGAGATGCTCTACCGTTCAACAAAAATAATTGCTCAACTATGTTCATAGCATCTGTATTCATAATAGCCAGAATCAGGAAACAACCTACATGTCTCTCAACTGAACAATTGCTTTACAGAAATTGTAGTACATTTACACAATGGAATGCTACTCAGGTATTTAAAAAAAAAGGAAACCACGAAATTTTCTGGCAAGTGGACGGAACTGGAAATGATCATCCTAAGTGAGTTATTCCATAACCAACCAGAAAGACATGCATGGTAAGTGGATAATAGCCATAATACAGGATAAACATACTACAATCCACAGGCCTAAAGGAGCTAAATAAAAAGAGGACCCTATGGAGGATGGTCAATTCTTAATCATTGGGCAAATAGAATCGACATCAGAAGTGACTGCAGAGGGGGAACAGGATGAGAGCCTAACATATATGTCCTCTGAAAGGCTCTACCCAGCAGGGGAACGAAGCAGATGCTAAGATCTCACAGCCAAACTTTGGGTAGAGCACAGGCAGGACCTCCATAACAAGACCAACAAGGACAACATTTCTGGGCCCATGGGGACTTGGAGAGATTGATGCACCCACCAAAGACCATTTATGACCCAGACCGATGCTCAGATGTAGCTGATAGGCATCTCAGTCTACATGTGGGATCCATAGTAAGGGAAGAATGTGCCTGCTCTGACATGGACTCTGTTTTCTGCTATTTGATCACTTCCATTTGGTGGAGGGGGCATTGCTATGCCACAGAGGAAGAGGATGCTGGCAGTCCTACTGAGACTTGATAGGCTGAGTTCAGATGGTAGGAGAGGAGGGCTTCTTGTATCTGAGATATAGGGAATGGGATAAAGGGAAAAGAAGAATGGAGGGTGAAACTAGAAAGAGACTAAGGAGGGGATTACAATTGGGACGTTAAGTGAATAATTTATTTTTTAATTTACTTTATCTATTTATTACAAAGTGTTCACTTTGTATCCTTGCCATAGCCCCTTCTCTCATCTCCTCCCAGTCCCACCCATCGTCCTTCTTCTGCCCCTATGCCCTTTCTCTAGTCTCTTAATTGAGGAGGAACTCCTTCCCTTCTAGCTTATCAGGTCTCATCAAGGATGGCTGCATCATCTTCCTCTGTGGCATTGCAAGGCTGCAACACTCAGGAGGAGGTAATCAAAGACTCGAGTTCATGTCAGAGAATAAATAAAAAAAAAACAAATTTAAATTAAAAATAAATTAAATGTGAATAAATCAAACAAAGAAAATTAAAAAAAAACAAATACAACAGGTAAGAAGAGCGTCACAAACCCACAATTTGATGACTCAGAAAACTCAGATAGTGTTAGTGTCATGAATAAATGGCATCCTCAGAAATTAAATATACTCCCTGCCAAATTTCAAATGCAAGATGTTGATGAAGATCAACACAATAACCTATGCTTACATATACAAAACAAAAGAAAATATATACCTAAAACTCTATATTCCATGCTCAGCAGCCAATGATGGTGATCTTGATGCCAGGCATGTTGGCCTAGATTTAAGCCCAACACTCGACTGTAGTTAGAGCTGTAAGTTCAAAACCAGCCTGGTCTACATACAAATATTCAGGAAACATCCAGTAACTCTGGGATATTATGACAACACAACATGCTGATAATCAGATTAGAAGAAGAAGGATGAGATCAAAGGTCCAGAAGATATTTTCAACAAAATCATACAAGAAAAATTTCTTAACCTAAAGAGGAAGATGTCTATCAAGGCACAAGAAGCATACAAAATACCAAAGACAGTGGACCAGAAAAGAAAGTCCTCCTAACAGAGAATAATCAAAACTCTAAATATACAGAACAAAGAACGAATATGAGAAGCTGCAACTGAAAAGAAACAAACAAACCAAACTAACCAACAAATCCGACAAACCAAAACAAACAAAAACCACCCCCAAAAAAAAAAAAAAAACAAAAAACAAAAAAGCAGATCTATTGGAATTAACCCTGTATTCTCAGTAAAAATGCTAGAAGTTGAATGGCTTAGACAGAGTGCTTCTGACTCTAAAAAACTGCAGAAGCCAATACAAATTACTAACTATGCCCAGAAACTTTCATTCACCAAATGGGGAAAATAAGATGTTCCATAAAAAGGTCAATTTTAAATAATATGTATCTACAAATACAGCCCCACTCAAGGTGCTAAAACCACCACCACCACAAAAATAACAATCACTGTTCAATGATATCTCTTAATACCATTGACCCAAATTCACCAATAAAAAGACACAGGCTCACAAAACTGATGATAAAACAGAATCCACCCTTCTTATAAATACATGAAACACAGCTTCACATCAAAATAGACATTATCTCCAGGTAAAGGTTTGGAAAAGATATTCCAAATAAATGAACTAGAATATCAAGCTCATATAACAATTGTAATATCTAAAGAAACAGACTTCAAAAAATAATTAATCAAAAGACGGAAAAGGATTGACATATTTAAAAAAAAAAACATCCAGCAATATAACATTTCAATACTTAACATTTATGCTCCAAACATAAGAGAACCAAAGTTATAAAAGAAACCCTTCTGCAGATTGCATCACATCATGGCCCTCATAAACTGATAGGGGAAGACTTCAATATATCACTCTCACCAATGGACAGGTCCTCCTGACCAAACTGAACAGATAAATGCTCCAGCTATCTAACATCAAAGCACTACCCAAATGATGTTTACAGAACATCCACCCAAGCAAAAAGATTGTTCCCTCTTCTCAGCAACACATATATTGTTCTCCAAAATTGATGATATACTTGAACAGTGGAAGTCTCAAAAGATATAAGAAACTTGCAATAACCTCCAGCATCCTATCAGACCACTAAGGTTTAAAGCATCATATCACCAATAACAAAATCAATAGAAAGCTTACAAACTCATTGAAATTGAACAACACTCCATTGAATAAAAACTGGATCCAAACTGAAATAAAGAAAGAAATTAAAGACTTCCAGAAGTCAATGAATTGAATACACAACATATCAAAAGTCATAGTACACAATGGAAGTGTTGACCAGAAGACAGTTCATACCACTGAGCACATTCAGAAAAAAATAATCAGAAAGATCTCTTAGTAGCAACTTAACAGCACTCCTAAATACTCTAGAACAAAAAGAAGTAAAAATAACTAAAAGGAGTAGACAGTGAGAAACTACTGAACTGTGTCTTCACTGGTAAAACCGAATGTTTCCACAGGAAAAAAAATGGTGGATCCTATCAAAATTGATAATGATTAGATTTAAAGAGTAGAGATTTCCCGAATAAGCAGAGGTAACTGTTCATCAGACAGCTTGGTTATTGAGTCCAAAAAAAAAAATTATGAAGACTAGTGTTTTCTTCTTAAATAAAAAAGGATACTTTTGTTGTTTTATATTAAAAACAGTTAAGAGGTTTAAAATGTTTTAAGTAAATTCAAAGGTATAAACTTGTTTGAGTTGGAATAATTTGGAGTGAATATAACATATTTGAGCAGTGTGGTGATAGACAGTGCCTTTAATCCCAGCAGAGACAAGCAGTTCTCTATTAATTAGTTGTTTTCTAAATTCAGGAGTTACAATGACAGGGTGTTGGGGGTTCATAGCCCTAATCCCAGCATTTGGGAGCCACATGCCTTTTACATACTACCCGGGGGGCAGAGGCAGGCACATAGGCTTTACAGTGATTTTATTTAAAAGCTGCTTGTAAAAGGCAGGCTGAAAATGAAAATGAATGCCCTTTATTACCTAGAAATAAATACACTTTAAGGTATATTTGTAAACTTTCACAGATTTTTTTTAACTTTAATTGAGATATTATACTTTTTCTATTTCCAAAAAAACATTTTGCCCTATAAAAAATATCACATGCCTAAAAAGGTACAATCTTCACCCCTGAATTAGGGATGGGGCAGGGTTTTGATTTAATCTTTTCAGGAGAATAAAATCATACAGTTAAAGAATGTGGAGACCACTAGAAACATGAAATTTCTGAAGAAAATGACAGATCACCAAAAGAAAATGTCAAAAGAGAAGGAGTAAACTGGCCAACTGGTATCACTCACCTTCATGTTATCTCTTCTGCCTTCTACAAACATAAGTGCAAACTGTCTTTATGTGATTGCTAAAGAACAATCCAAAATCTCTATCTCATATCAGAAAAGCCACCTGGTAAGAAACAGAGGAAAACATAAAAATAGGGGATGATTCTATTGTCATGAATCTCATAATCCTCTGGCATGATGTGACTTTTGTACTTACCACTAACTTCAATAATCAAGAATGTGTACAGTGTTTGTGAAAGAATGAGGGGGTGGGAGAAAAAGCCAAAAACATAATCCTAAAATATAGTCAAGTTTACATGAAAAGATGTAAGGAAACTCTAACATGAAAAATGTCCACTGGACCAGAGATACCTTTGATTTTCTAATTAATACAAATTAAATAAACACAGATTTCACAACTGCTACAAGAAAAAAACAAAGTGATACCTAAACTGTTATATTTTTGACCCTCCAGCTACTACTAACCTCCTTTCCAGAGAGCCCTTTTGCTCTGGAAGTGGAAAATGGAGTTGATCATAAAGATAAGCTATGGCTTGCAGTCCCTCATGTTCCCTGGTGGGTTCAGGTACATCCCAGCCCTTGCCAAAACTCACACACAAAACAATGTTGGAGAATAATTTAATATGTTTTCTGATGCATGGATTATGTCACAAGATGTGGAATCTGCCCTATCCACTTTCTGCATCTCAGAAATTCATTTTGTACCCTGGAATTGAATTTCTCTAAAGCATGCCATTGTGACTGGTGGTAGTTGAAAGTTAAAAAAAATAATAATAATAATCAAGTATTCCTGAAAGATGAGCACCACTACCTATTTTCTTCCAGTTTCAAAACGATTTGTAAAATTTGTTACCCAAAACCATGTGTGGAATACAACATTCATCATTTCTAGAAATGAGACCTTCAGTTTTCCAATCTGTCCACTGCAAAATCAATGCATGTGTGCGCAAACTAGAAAGTGATATTATAACCACCACAACTTTCTACTGCCCAGGCCACAAAGTCCTCACTTCTCTGGACACTCAAGAAGGGTTGGAGGCCAAGGGTCTCTGCGGAGATCACCACATGGAGACCAACAGAACCACAGCCTGAACCACAATCTGAACCACAGTCCATCTCTTTCAAAGCAGATCAGGCTGTGAGAGCTCAGCAGCCTGCTCTTCCTGGCCTGGGGACAATGGCCCCACACTCAGCATGACATGGCCTCTGGTCTCACTCACAGATCTTTAAAGCTACATCAGAGGAAAATCCCATAACAAACCCATAAACTACCTCCCACTGTTGCTACTGACTGCTAGCTAGGTCTTCCCAGAGTCCCTCATTAGCTTGAACAATAGAGCTGAGTCTCAGGACAGTAGTAGCTCCTCTATCAGTGGATCACTGATCGAATAATGCAGAGTGCAGAGGCATTATAGCTTTGCCCTAACCCCTATGGGCACACAGAATCCTAGTGTTGTTATAAAAGAATGAAAATCCCAATTATACAATCTTAAAACCTGCTATCTCAGAGAGGCAGAAAAAGCACCCATCTGACCCTGCTACTAACCTCACTTCCAAGAGAAAAAAGCCCCAAAATCTCACCAGCTCAGATGACAGCTCAGGGGGGATAGGCCAAAGGAACCCAAGGCCAAAGGCTTTCTAGCTTAAAGCTCAAAAAGCCCCAAATCTACCAAGCTAAAACTTCCACTTTTACACTCTGTCTTAAATACATTTCACCTGAAAGTTCCACTTACTCTTTAATCCCTGTCAGCTGGTTTCTTGCTTTGCCTCTTGACCTAGGGTTAACATTATTAAATCATGTTCACAGAGGGCTTTTTAATTAAAGGTATGTTCTAGGGCTGACAGATCTATACCATTATTACCTGTTTACAATAAACAGAAAGTTCTCAGAATTAAGGTTTGTATTAGGGCTCACCCACTCCAAACAAAGGACAGGTTTTTACAGTTCACAATCTGTGAGTTCACAATCACACTGGGATCAAATATCCTTCAACATCCTCATCTTGGAAATGTTTTAAAATACAATCTTCCACTGTACCAGGGCACCTGCTCATCTTCCCAGATACAAGGCATTTATGTTGCACATTCCATTACACAATCAGTGTCCAGTGCAGTCACCTCTACCTCATAGTTGGGAAGTCCTTCAGACAAACTTCAGTCAAAGCCAAATAGTAACACCCATTAAAGAAACAAATGGCCATGAATTTGAAAGCAAGGAGTAGTTAATGGAAGCTCAATGAAAATGAGAAATAAAACAAAAAAGATATGGCTGTACCTCACAATGTTGGAGTAGAAAGTTTATTATAGACAGAAAAGACAACATAGTCAGACACAGGGACATCTGGGACAGTCTAGAGTTGACATGAGCTATGTGAGACGAGAGGAGAGAGGGAAGTGGAGAGCCAGAACAAAGAGCCAGGAGGATAAATGATAAATGAAAAAGACCAGGTAACCAAAATGGTTAGAATATGTAAGGAAGGACAGCTGGGGGGAGGGCAGCTCAGCTCCTGGGCTAGAGATCTGTGTTTGACACCAATACCTTGTTACAGGTAAGGACTGAGGGATACTGGGAGAACCTGACAGCCACGTCTGCTTTGATTGTTAAGTAGCCACCTTAACCATTCATCCCAGTATTTGAGACGTAAGAGTAGAGTGGAATAAGAAGCTTGAAACGATTTCATTATAATCTCAAAAATTATTTTTAAAAGTTGAAAATGGCTTTATGGTCCAATATTCTTCAGGTACTTCAAGTATGTATTAGAGCACACCAAGTATTACTCATACCTTTTCTCTCAGGTTGTTCATTTTCAAATGGGGGGTGGGGGAGAGGAAACATACCTGTTAGTCACTACCACAGCAGTTTGTCCAGAATGTCTGTGTTATTTGAACTCATGCAACTCTAGAAATTTGCTTCCCAAAAACAAGTTCACCAACTAATCCATATTCTTGATTCCCTTTGTGTATGACTGCTCCCAAATGTAGAGTTTTCACTTTTATTGACCATCTAACATTGATTACCTGACTCATTACCATCTTCCCTTCTCCCCATCCCTTTCTGTGTTGTGACTACACAAGCTTCAAAGTAGGTCAGTGAACTCAGTTCTCACACAGGTCCCTCTTTATTTGTAAATGCCCACCTCTAAAAATTCAGGGTGTTCAGTGGACACACATTCATTGGTCTCTTTACTTCACACTCAGAAGTCAGGGCCCATCTAAAAAGAGCTGCGGGTCTAGACACTGGGCAATAGGAGCAGCATTCTGTGTTCAAAGAAAGTCTCAATTACATAACAAGTGAAATGTTGATCTACAGGAGACATTACTTTAAACATAAATATCAAAGCACTAGAGGAAAAGGAATGAAATTCTTAATGACTGGGGATTATCAGAGAATATTAACTAATTAGAGACTAAAGCAGGGATGCATCAACAAAATAAAATTTAATCATACTAACAACTGACTTTTTAAAGATTTATTTATTTAGTATGTATACAGTGTTCTGTATGCGTGTACACTTGCATGCCAGAAGAGAGCACCAGATCTCATTATAGATGGTTGTGAGCCACCATGTGGTTGGTGAGAATTAAACTTGTAACCTCTGAAAGAGCAGCCAGTGGTCTTAAACTCTTAGTTGAAAAAACGCATAGGCATACTGACTTTGAAAAACATAACGTTGAAGGCCATTCTCTTGTAGAGGGAAAGCCATTAATAAGATACTGTTTAATGTTGTCCCTGTGTAGACTATTAGCTGCTGAGACCTGTAACCTGACAGACAGCTTTAGCCAATAGCCTGTGTCTCAAAGTTGAACTGACAGAACTGTGTCAATGAGGATTGTCCATATGGGCATAGGAGAGTCCCTTAAATCAAAAATCAATATTCACTGGATCAAGCTACCTGACCCAAATTGTACACCCACCAATCTGGTCTGTTTTCATTCACATTCATGAATTAATAAATACACATTGAAAATTACAAATTAAAAACCTCATCATGCCACATTTCTAGATAATCCTGGTCAGCAAACATGTGCATTCTAATCTCTGATCCTAATCTCTAACAGGCCTGGTTAGCATACTACTTATCTGTGGAGTGTTTTACAGGCAGTCTTCCCTCAGCTAAATTCTAGTTTCTCAGCAATAGTACATCCTTTACATCATCAGTTCTACTCTTCTATATCATAGCTTGATATTGGAGTGCTCTCTGACACAGGACATATCATTTACAACCCCCACAAAATCCAAATGGATCTTTTAGAACTTAGAGAACCTACCTGACACCCCCAAAGGTCACCACAAACTAGGCCTAAAAAAGGTCACCTAAAGGTCACCAGACTAGTGACTCTACCCCAAGGTCACCAGGAACTAGGCCATGGGTCATCAATTCCAGAAACAAGGTCATAAGATTTCCTACCCAAGGAGCAGCCTGAATATAACCATAAAAATGGAAAGGTATCTTATGTCAGGGCAGGGCATTTGTGCTGAGCAGCCCACTAACCTTGTAGTAAAACCATTCCATGGCACAGAAATTACCCAATGTTCCTGAAGCCTATAGATACCTTGCTCAATGTTAGTTATGTTAGCTATCCGATCACTTTGTAAAACCTTACCTTTGCTGAATGTCACCCAATCTTGTAACTATAAAACTGGAACTTCCTTGTCCTTTCTCAAATCCAAATCAATCAAAACCCTGACATGAGGCTGCTTGGGGCTCTCCTCTCTGATCCACTCTGTTGATAGTGGAGAGACTGAGCTTAAGTGCAAATAAAGCTTTTTGCTCTTGCATATGTGGTCAAGCTCCTCGTGATCTTTGGGGACCCTAAGATCTGGAAATAACATTTGGGGACTTGTACTGTATCACCAAGACCCCAAGCATTCCTGTCACATGGAGCTGAGTACCACCTGTAAGTGAAAACTCTGTCCATGTCTGTTTATCTGCTTTGGTCTCTGTGTTTCTCTAGTTTCTGTTTTCTGTCCTTTAGGCAAAATCTGTAATCAGTGTGGTCAAAAAGATTAGAGCTGATGCTGTAGAGAGAGGTGGGCCACAGGGGGTCCAGACCCCCTTTGAAGGGGTGCATCTGCAAAGGGAGTTTAGCACTCAGTTTTCTGTGATCTCTTGATCTAAGAGGGGATGAATGTGTCCCTATCTGTAAAAGGTGGTAGAGAGCCCAGTTTTCTGTGACCCTTGGATCTTTGGATAAGAACAAGGCAGGTAGCTCCTGCAGCACAGATCCGCTGATGTCCAACTTTCAGTTTTTCCACTGCATCAGTGATGGGATCTGTTGTCTGGCTCTCTTTTTTTTTTCTGCTGTGCAAGCAGTCGGATCTGGATGTTTGTATTTTTGTTTGGCTGTCTTGTCTGTTGTTGCGTGTTTTTTTTTTTTGTTACTGGGAATGAAGAGGACATGGTACAGAATCCTTCTATCCCCTAGACTTGATTCTTTCCCATTTCAGTGAGACTTGAGCCATGCTACAGGCTCTGGTGACAAAGGCAAGGAGGTGCCAAAGGATGGATATAGTATAGGGAGCCCCAGGCTTGGCACCTTTGCAACTGTTCTCTGGTCTCTGGTCTGGTATAGACCAACAGGTATGTTGTTGCTCCAGTCACTGGTCTGGTGGAACAATAGGCCACCATTCGAATCTCTGGTGTAGGTGGGTGGAGACTGATTCTGGGGTAGGCCACCACTAATGGAACAGGATAGAGGGCCCATAGAGAGACATGCAACTGTTCTGAGTTTTGGTATTTTCTTCCTCTTCCATTCTCTTTAAGCACATTGTACCAAGTACCTTCTTTTATTGTGCTGTTCTTTTGTGGTTTTGTTTGCTTGTGATGGTCTCAGTGGGCCAGTGACCAAAGAGCTGTGGCCCCATTTTCCCAGCACTACAACCTGGGACACCCCTGGTCACACATTTCCATATGGTTGGGTGAGAAGGCTTGGTTAGAAAGGGGTGTATATGCAGAAAATCCTGCTGGGTTGGACCTCATTGCCTCCTTGCTTCCTCTCTGAGGAAAGTCGATGACCAGATGTTAGCTCTGGCTTGGAACAATGACAACCAAATATGCTGTTAGCCAAAACATATTGTGGTTATTACTATGATTATTATTTAGTTAAGGTCTCATTTAGCCCAGCCTGGTCTGAAACTAAAAAACTATAAGATGACCTTGAATTTCTGATTCTTCTGATCCATCTCTTATCAACTGAGCTACACCCCCAATCACTCAAACTTCTTGTTTTGAAAAATAGGTGATTTCAACAAAGAAGTGGACTGAACCCAAGAGGAGAAGGCTTGGCTCCACTGAGTTCTTGGGTCTGTGCCAGTGTATTGGCACTGTGCCAAGAATACCCACCTGAGCACCTTGAAATGTGACTTATTAACCTGGCTGCACTTATGAGATTGTTGCCTGAGAATCAGGACAATTCTCTGTGAGACCTCACCTAAAAGAATTTTGTTAGAAAATCTTAGAAAGCACATGTATTATTGTGGTTTGCATGGGTGAGGAATCTCTGTCAATGTGCTCCCCAAAGTAAGCAGGAGGATAGATGAGGAATTCACCATGTCTGGGTATCTATACATTTCCCCCAGAAAATGAGTTGCTTTACTTAATCGCCACTGCAAGAAAAAAATAGTTAGAATGCATTTGGAGTTCAATGTCTAGAAATGAGGCATCAGGGGTCCTTTGGCAATGTTGTCACAGAATTACATCCAGTAAAGTGCAATGTTTGTGAATTCACACTGAGCAAGAAAGAAAGGAATGGGAGGAAAGGGAGGAGAAAGGAGAGGAGGGGAGGGGAATGGAGGGGAAGGGAGGGGAAGAGAGGGAAGGAACATGTTCAAAAGCTTCCTTTCAAGAAAACAGAAAGGAAAAATATCCTGCTTAATAAAGTTCCACATTTTGTGTGTGTGCCCAAGAATTCTTGTTCTGTTTATGTGTACATTCTTTCATCATATATGTGTGTGTGTGTGTGTGTGTGTGTGTGTGTGTGTGTGTGTGTGTGTGTGTGTGTGTGTGTGTGAATAAAAGCTTGCTGAATAATGGTGCTTCAGTGTCTTCCTCACATTTCAACTGAATTATTTTTGGGTCCTAAATCTAAACTTAATTCTTATCAGTATTTGGAGGTTTTGCTTGTTTTGAATGTGTGCTTTTATTCTCTTTGTTAACAGTGTGTCCACAGTCCCTTACACCAGGATTATCATACTTGGGTCTCTAGAAAAGTAATGAAAAACAATAAACAGTACTAATAATATTAATGACTAAAATGAAAGTAAACGAATGCACTGTACAATGATTTCAGATGCTCTTTTCAGATAGGACATTTTATGATAATTTTTTTCTCATGAGGCACAAAATACCTGTTAAGCTTAGGGTTTGTTAACAACATTCTCTTGAAAACAAGGCTCAAGATGCATCATGAAGTCATAACATCAAATGATGTATAGGGAGGACATAATCAGCTTTGCAGACATGGTCTTGTAGGGATTAATATGGCAGGATGCAAAGCCCAGAACATTTTCTGAGGATCTGACCCTCATAAAACCTAATGAAAACATAGGTTCTTCCTAGAAAACGAACATGTACATAAAACCAACTATGTATATAGCAGGTACACAATGAATGTCAGGAGAGGGACCAGGTTAAAAACTAGCACCAAATAAGTATCACTGTTGCTTTATTTGGAATTTCTACCTTATTTGGAATGCAGAGACAAGAAGACTGTTAACCCCTGTATTTAAGGCAGTGCATCTTCACAAAGAAAAGCAATGTTTCGCTTCTCCTGTTCCTTTTCTTTCTCCTCCCCTTCCTCCTCCTTCCTTACCTCCTACATGTGAAGCAAATGTTCTACCTCTGAGTTGTATTCCTGCCTTCTGTATAAAACAGGGAGAAACAGATAGTCTTTGGATATAATGAAGCCAGATGCTAAATCTCACTAAAGCTTAAAGGAAGTAACTTGTTATGGGATAAATTAAAAAGAACACAGAGAAGACAACAGACATAGAGTAGGTTGTCCTAGTAACAGCAGTAACGGAACAAGATAAAAAGACTCCAGGAAAAGTTTTTTACAGATGGCACAATGGCTGGCATTAACAAATAAAATGCTACATGCTCCCATCCTTTAGGTGGGAATTCTGTATTACTATCAGATTATGAAGACTTTGTTAAAGGAATTTACTTTTTAAAAGGTTATTTGTCCTTCCCCAGATAGTTATTGTGAATTAGGTACCCAATACTCTGCTAAGTCCTGAACACACAAAAATGATTGATGTAAACACCACTCTTTCTCTATAAGCTTACAGTCTTGTGGGGTAATCCACCATAAACAAACCCATAGACCATGCATAGAAATGTATACATCACACAAATTCCACTATGAAACCTAAAGGAAAGCAAGAGGTACCTAACACCCCAGAAAGGATAAAGAACATTCATATTCAAAGGCTGAGAGATGAGAACATTTTAGTTCAGTAGGTGAAATGAAAGAAGGTGAATTTGTTTGCAGTAAACTAGGGAAGAAGAAAGGAATGATGATGATGATGATGATGATGATGATGATGATGATATTAATAATAATAATAGATTAAAGAAGGATGGTAGCCATCCCTCTCTGCTGCTGCTGTTCTTTTCATCCTTGCACCCTCTCATGTGACTCTATGCCCTCTAGTGGTGACGGGATGCAACTTCTCCATCATTTCTCTTTGGAACTGTTGATGGTTTAATCAGCAGAGCCTGCAGGGCTGGTGGCCTCCAGGGAGAGCCCATGAAGGGGAGGCTCTGGCAGGGTAACTCCAGGAAGTGACCATGCTTCCTCAGCCCGGTTCCAGATGGAACTCGGAACCCCGGTTGCCAGGTAACGGGAGGCCAGCAGCAGCAACAGCAGCCTGGACAGACCAGCCGGTCCAGAGGAGCTGGAGAGAGGAGTCTGTTCTGCTTCCAGACCTCCACGGACTCAGGTCTCAGAGAAGATAGCGGTGGTCTCCTGTCCCGCTGCTGGAGACATGTGGTGCGCTCCCTGACATATTTCTGGCTTGTTCCCCACTGGGAGACCAAGGTAACCAGGGCTGCCCTGCAGCAGGGAAGCTTTCTGGTCGACCCCACCCCCCATCCACCGCGATCGTAGCCTGGAAGAGTGTTCCTGTTGGGACACTGAGGAACGCTTTTCATGCCTGCTTCCCGCTTAGGTGTAGGGAAAGGGGTCATTGGTGCCCCTCGGGGTTTGCACACTTAAAGCCTCCCTCCTGCCCTGGTCCTTCCTCATAGCGAAAGGTAGTGAGCCTTCCTTCATGGCATCCTCATGCTCAGCAATGATCGCATGGGTTATGTGAAGCAGATGATTCCCTATTTGCCCACCTTCTGGGCCTTTATCCAAAGATTGCCACCATCTGGTTGGTTCTGGACCTGATGCTGAAAAGGCAGGAGAGTGGTTCCACCAGGGATCTAGCCACCTCTCTGATCTCCTGCTGTTTCCCAGGGCCAGTGCCCTGTGCCCTCACAGAACCGGACATGTGAGTCCCAGCAGCCTGAGTCCCAGGCCAGACCCCTTAAAGTGACATGGCCAAACATCGGCGATTGTGGCAGGGGTGGGGCTCTAACAGGTGCCATTCACCTTCTCCAGGGAATGTCACACACCACCCTTTCTCATGCCCTGAGCTACCTTTTCCCATTTGTGTAAAGGATTCTGGACCCCATTTGCGGTGTTTGTTATGGATGGAGCCCCTAGCACCCCCAAACCCATCCCTGGGAAGATTCTAATAGTTCCTTCTAGATGTCTGGGTGGCTTGGGGACACGGGGCCTTAGGGGTAAC
The DNA here is from genome assembly GCA_036365155.1 of Meriones psammophilus. Lineage (NCBI taxonomy): Eukaryota > Metazoa > Chordata > Mammalia > Rodentia > Muridae > Meriones > Meriones psammophilus. The sequence goes on from JAEOAE010003585.1 coordinate 57,171, forward strand.
ACCCCCGTGGACTGTCACAGGTATAGATCCTTCAGGCGGAAAAGCAGACAAAGACATGAGTAGGCTTGGGGTGGAGGGGGAGGTGAACAGGAAGGGGCATTTAGGGCCAGGGTGGAGGGCCAATTTTGGCCAGGAGCCTCACCTTTGGGGTTCTCTCCCTAGGGACTGTCCTCGCGACCTCACTTGCTGGTAAAGGACAGAGGTTTCCCACTGGGCTCCTGGGTTTTGAGCAGCAGAGGGAGAGACAAAAAAGGAAAGGCCCTGGGGGATACCAATGCCTCCCTCGCAGTTCCAAAGAGAGGCCAGCTCCTGACAACGTGTCCCTCTGCCCTGCTCTCACCCACAGTGCCATCTTCTCATTCTTGTCCAGTGGCTGTAGAAATTCCCCCAGGATTTCTCTGGGGCCCCCGGACCTGGCCATCGTGAGACAGCTGCTGGACTATCCCAGGATCCATGTGCCCACTGCAGAGTTGGACTGCCAATCTGGGGAGATCCTCCGGGCAATGGATAAGCCCGGGATAAGCTGAAGTCCGAGGAGGAGGAGAAGGGGGAGGATGATTAGGAAGAGGGTGTGGACCCGGGGTAGGTGCCTGGTGAGCCAGCAGCTGATTCCAGCCCCGTGTCCCACAGGGGAAGTGTCCTGAAGCTCTGGCCAATGAAGCAGAACAGGACCCCTTTCTGTGCTCAGATCCTGGGTTACTTGGGGCCTCAATTGCAGAGCTGCCCATGCAAGAGTCTTTGGTGGCACAGGAGAAATGGAGCCTGTTTTCGGGGCAGATGCTAAGCCCGAAGAGGATGCTGAGCTCCTTGATCCCATGGCTGTGGGACCCCCAGTCTTGCCAGAAGCTGGACCAGTGCAACCTCCGGCTTTAGCATCAGAGGACGCACAGGCCCTTGTGGACCTGACGGATGAGCTACTGTTTCTCTCCACTGTGGTGCACTTGGGGGCACCTGATCCCCTGTCCTCACTGCCCGAGGTAGACATATAGTACAATATGGTACATATATGGTACAATTGCCGGCTGGGATGCACCCAGCGCCTGCTTCCCTTAGAGAAATGATTCTCTTTGTTTTGTATATTTTTAAACTGCTGTTTTTCACTCTTGCGTTATTGTTGTTGGTTTCATATTATTATTAAAAAGGTGTTGCTTACTCAATTTAAGTGATGTATTCGGAGATGGGGCCTCCCAATCTGCCCACAGTGGGTGGAGCAATTCCTGGGCTGTGGTCCTGGCTGAGCAAAGGGGTATGGAGCCTGTTTTTGTCGAGAGTTTCCTGCGAGTTGGGCATGTGCATCCATCTATAGAAGATGCTGCCAGGTGTGTAGTTGGTGTGCAGGGGGTCTACTGGGATAGATTGAGCCCCAGAAAAAAAGCTCAACAGGGCAAGTACTTGACAGCAGACTTTTAGGGCCACAGCTGGGCCAAGAGTAGGCTCTGAGGAACAGGACCAGGAACAGTACCAGGACCCAGCTCTGTGGACACAATCCCTGTGTGGGGGGGAACCTATAGTTTGAGATACAGAGTACATTTTGGGGGGTCATTTAAATCCATGATATTTCCACATAGCCATGCCTGTTTTGGAACTCAATCTTTGGAGCTGGGCATGGTGGCATATACCTGTAATCCCAGCACTCAGGGAAGAAGAGACCTGAATTTGAGTCTAGCCAGGTCTACAATGTGAGTCTATGACAACCAAGGCTACACAAGGAAATTCTGTCTAAAAACAAACAAATGAATGAATGAATGCACAAATACAAAAGAGAACTCACTCTGTGGATCAAGCTGACCACAGTCTCAGAAAGATTAGCTTGCCATGGACTCCCAGGTCTAGCAAGAAAGGGATGCACCTTTGAGGCAAGCTAAGATATTTTAATGACCTATTCTTGAATCAAGGAATGAAAGGAAAAAAAATATGATGTACAAAGGTACCATTTTTCTTTTAATGAACGGTAGTAAGTCTTCAAATTCTACATTTATTGACAATTGTAAATCATTTCTGATGTTGTCAATAAGTGAGTTTTCTCCTTTGCTTTAATTTTATACATTGAAAAATGTTTGAGTATGTACGTTCTAGTGAGAGGACAACTTATTGCCTTTTACTATCTGTTTACATCCCACTTATGAGTTTTTGACATGAAACCAAAAGTCTTTTGACCAGTGGAAAAAATGGTCATTATTTAGGTTTACAAATTATTTATTTATGTACTGGTGTGTGAATTTGCATATACAAAGGCCCAAGTATAGAAATACTAGAAAAATTCTATAGGAGTAATATTGGCTACCCAGAAATTGAGCTCAAATCATCCGGCTTAGAAACAACCAATTATGCCCACTGAGACAATTCTCTGACATTCACTTGTAGATCTGACACAGTGTTATGAACAAGTCTTTACTCCTAAGAATGAACTAACACATTCCAAAAAAAAAGGCAGCATTATATCATTTTAATTTGGACATAATATTTATTATTCCTTATATGACAATAGGTTTATAATCTGGATAGAAGACAATATTTTACTGATGTAATATTTCAAAAAAGTTCATTTGAGTATCAATGAACTCAGTGGGGAATGTCTGTGGTAAGCAAAACTGTCAACATGACTTTGAACATCATATAACAATGACCAAAATAAACCCCACAAAGCTGTCACCAAGTCTTCACACATCTGTCATGGCCTAAGAACCCATAGTAACATTACACACACACAACATGCTTTTTTTGAAATAAATATCATTGCTGTTACATTATTTAGCTCCTCTAGATAATTCTCTCAGAAGGCAGTACTTCAACATTATGTGTCATGCAGTAAATAATGGAACCATGAAGAATGGAACATTAACAGTACATACATACATATAGATATACATACATATGGTCATACATACCTACATACACATTATTAAGCATTTTAACATTAACGTTGGTAAAAATAGAACACATTGGGGGAACATCTTCCACCCGTGGACTTGTACTGAGAAGGCTGACATATGATAATCAAGACTTCAAATGTAGCTTTGCCTAATTACTGACATCCAAATCAGGCTTGAAAAAAAAAACATCTTAAAGGTATTTGTGAAAATGAAAAACAAAAGCACCATGCTTTCTCAGAGACCCTCACTTGAAAAGCAGGATCACACCCTACCTGATATAAATAAGCAATGGATCACATAGATGATGGAGATCCCATTCTATACTTTGCATCAGAAAAATACTTATCACCAAGTGTTATTAGATGCACTAGATCAACAGCAGCCACAGAAAGAATATCACAATCAACTAATAAACTTCTGTGATTGGATTTGATACACATACAGCAAACTTCAATAGCTATTCCACCGTTTCAAAATATAGAACACAACCACAATTGGTGACCTCCTCCATTACATTATAAGTGAACATGGTAAATAATTTACTTCATCCAAGGCCATGTTTCTTTTCATGATTAGATTCTTAGGGTATACAGTTATTAGCATGTTTATCCTGTATTATATGTCTAATACACATTTATGAGTGAGTATATACCCTGTGTGTCTTTCTGCTTCTGGGATACCTCACTCAGGATGATCTTTTCTAGATCCCACCATTTGCCTGCCAATTTCATGATTTCCTTATTTTTAAATGCTGAGCAGTATTCCCTTGTGTAAATGTACCACAATTTCTGTATCCATTCCTCAACTGAGTGGCACCTGGGTTGTTTCCAGCTTCTGCCTATTACAAATAAAGCAGCTACAAACATGGTTGAACAAGTGTCCTTGTATACTTGATCAAAATTTGGGTATATGCCTAGGAGTGGTATAGCTGGATCTTGAGGTAGCACTATTCCTAATTTTCTGAGAAATTGCCAGATTGATTTCCAAAGTGGTTGTACAAGTTTACGTTAGCACCAGAAGTGGAGGAGTGTTCCCCTTTCCACACATCCTCTCCAGCATGTGTTGTCACTTGAGTTTTTTATCTTATCCATTCTGATAGGTGTAATGTGATATCCTGGGCAATCGGATAGGTGTAATGTGATTTGCATTTCCCTGATGACTAAGGAAGTCTTTTAAGGAGACAGGAGTTCCACAAGGAGAGCAACAGATGAAAAAATACTGGGTACAGGGGTATTTTTTAAGACTGATACTCCAACCAAAGACCATGCATGGAGATAACCTAGAACTTCTTCAACTCCTGCCCAGATATATTCCATGGTAGCTCAGTCTCCAAGTGAGTTCCCTAGTAATGAGAACAGGAACTGTCTCTGATATGAACTCAGTGTCTGGCTCTTTGATCACCACCCCTTGAGGGGGGGCAGGTCACAGAGGAGGACAATTCTTTCATCCAGTTCTGATGAAATCTGATAGGCTAGGGTCAGATGGAAGTGGAGACAGACCTCCCCTATCAGTGGACTTGGGGAAAGAAATGGGAGGAAGTTAGGAGGTTGGGTAAAGGAGGGGATGAAGGATGGAGCTACAGCATAGATACAATGTGAATAAACTGTAATTTACAAAAAATATTTTAAAAAGTGAAAAAAAAGAAACAACCTTCAGATACTAGAAGTTTTTTTGTTTACATCCCAGGATGTTGGTTTTTGAGAAAGAGATTTTCTGTATGGCCTTGACTGACCTGTCATTCTTTTTAGACCAGGCAGGACTTGAACTAACACAGATCCATTTCCTTCTGCCAGTCATAGTGGTAGTATTAGAGGCATTTGGCAACAGTCCAGGCTTTGAATTTTTTTAATTTAATTTAATGTTTTATTTTTGTGACATGGTGTCTCAGTGCATCATTGCTAGTCCAGGACTCTCTTTGTAAACCAGGGTGACCTTGAACTCACAGAGATCTACCTTCATCTGCCTCTCAAGTTATGGGACTAAGTATGTGTGCCACCATACCTGGCAAGACTTACCTATAGCCTAGTCACACTATGTGATTTCAGACATATCTAGGCACACATCTAGCCTTTTTTTAAGACAAGGTTTCTCTCTGTAGCCATGCATGTCCTGGACTTGCTATGTAGACCAGGATGACATTGAAGTTACACAGCAGCATGCTTGCGTCTCCTGGAGAGATGGGATTCAAGATATGTGCCACAAAGCCTGGTTCATATTTTTATTTTAATCATATATATATATATATAACATGATTTTGTTTTAATCATATATATACATATATATGATTAAAACATGATTTTGTTTTATATGTATATGATTAAACAAAATGTATATGTTAATATATAACATATTTATTAAATATATGGGATTATATTACTATATTTAGTGAATATATATTAATTATACATATGAATATTCTGGTATTTTGAGACAGGGTTTCCCCTATTAGCCCTGGCTATCTTGGACTAGATCTGTAGACCAGCCTGACCTTGAAATCACAGAGACTGGCCTGCTTTCTGCCTGGCAGAGTGCTGGAAATAAAGGCCTATGCCAACTCTTAGTATTTATGTGCCGGGAGCCAAAGCTCGCCACGCAAGCCAAAGACAAAGCTATCTAGTAGAGACAAAGGTATCTGCTGAAGCCAAAGTCAATTAGTGAGCCAAAGCTATCTGGTGGAGACAAAGGTAGTTACTGAAGCCAAAGCCAAGTAGAGAGCAAAGGACATTTATTGAAGACCTAAAGCTTATTCAGTGAAAGAGTTATCTAAGACCCTAAATCATGGGTGATAGATTGTGAGGACATCCATTTGTTAGAGCATCTGTAAGATATTTTTAGAAAACATCCTTATGGTATCTTGCAGGTACAATATTTAACCCATGAAAGCACTCTTCCTATTTCCTGCAGCAGTAGATTGACCTTCCACCTTTCCTGCCTTCTCCCCATATAAGCTGGGTAAAAATTTCTAATAAACGGAAGCCTTGAACAGATGAACAGACTTGGCTCCATTCCTGCGTTTCTTGTCCCCTCCCCCCATTCTTTTCATTCTTCTACTTTAAGAACCCCATTGAAGCCCTGAGTGTTGGGCATTTAGGCACCTGCTTCTGGCTTTCCTAGCAACCTGTGATGTCATTATGTGTCGACAGCCAAGTATTTAATTTACTTTGTTCCTTAAAAGGATCTACCAGCCCATTTTGTCTCTCTCTTGGCCTCTCTTGCCCTCTTGCTTTGCCTTCTTGCCTCCCCTTTCTCTGTTGGGGTGCCCCTCTTTCTCTCTTCCCCTATCATGTCCTATTTCCTTCTCTCTCTCTCTCTCTCTCTCTCTCTCTCTCTCTTCATCTGCATCTGAGAGCCCACCTGAGAATGCAAACAACTGTAAAAGAAAAACAGCTGTGATTATTCCCATCCTTGAATTAAAGCCAGAGGCACATAGTTCTCGAATGGTAGGATGAACTGCTCTGAGATAGCCTTGAATTGAAGCCAGAGGCAGATAGCTCTCAAAGGGCAGGATGAACTGCTCCGAGATAGTTGTTTTTAACTTTTATTAATTACACTTTATTCATTTTGTATTCTCCCATAAGCCCCTCTCTCCTCCCCTCCCGGTTCCACCCTCCCCCCTCCTTTCTGCATGCATGCCCCCCCATGTTCACTGATAGGGGAGGTCCTCTCCTTCTTTCTGATCTTAGTCTATAAATTCTCATCAGAAGTGGCTGCATTGTCAGGGCTCTAGGTTATCTCCACTGATAGTCCTTGGTTGGAGTATGAGTCTCTGGGAAGTTCCCTGTGTTCAAATGTTCTTGTTCTGTTGCTCTCCTTGTGGAGTTCCTGTCCTCTCCAACTCTTACTCTTTCCCACTTCTTACATAAAATTCCATTCACTCTGCCTGTCAGTTGGCCATCAGGCTCAGCATCTGCTTTCACAGTCTGCATGGCAGAGGCTTTCAGAGGCCCTCTGTGGCAGGTTCCTAGGTTGTTTCCTGTTTTCTTTTTCTTCTGATGTCCATCATCTTTGCCTTTCAGTATGGGGATTGAACATTTTAGTTAGGGTCCTCTCTTTTGCTTAGTATGTTTAGATATACAGATTTTAGTGGGTTTGTTTTGAGAAAACTCACAGCCAAAAACTGCAAAAAAATAGCTGTAAACTATCTCCATGCTTTTCTTGCTGACCAATCAATGTATTGAGCAAAAGTGGCCAGATTTTTAAGTATAAAAACCCTGTGCTTTGCATCCTCGGGGTCATCTCCTGTCTTTGGAGGGGCGACCCTATCGCGATTGGAATAATAATAAAAAAAAAAACAAAAAAACTATTGCTTTTGCATCGAGTCGTGGTCTATGAGAGTTTCTGGAAAGGGCACGATCTTGAACTGCTGAGCTGTGAGACCCCAGGTCTTACATTTTTGGTGCATTTGACCGGGAAAGGGCATGCCCCTTCCCCAACCCTCATCAGACTGAGCTCGGAGGTCGAGCTTCAAACAGGTTAGTCTGATTTCTGTTTTTCTTTGCTTGTTTCTGTCTTACCAATATGTTTCTGATTAGGCGCCTATCTAGACATTTTATAGTCATCTGATCAGTCATTGTGATAGACAGACATATCAGACTATAGCTTGACTGGGAACTGGAGGACCCTCCAGTTTGGGAGGCTAGGACCAGGATGGTCCTCCTCCCATCTGTTTCCTGTCAGAGACAGCCACCACCAGGCAGCCTCTCAATCAGAGTTCTGTGGTACCACCCCCCAAGGGTGCCCTTGTCTAATTGCCTGTCTTGTTCTTTTTGTCTCTATCATTGTTGCCTCTTTTGACTTTCTTGATGGATGACTTTATTATGGGACAAACTGTGACTATACCCTTATCCCTCAACCGTGATCATTTCTCAGGGGTGAGATATAGGGCACATAACATTTCAGTTGAAGTTAAAAATGGGAAATGGCAAACTTTCTGTTCCTCAGAGTGGCCTCTTTTTCAGGTTGGATGGCCACAGGAGGGCACCTTCACCTGAACAAGATCCTTGTTGTCAAGATTAAGACTCTTCAGACTCCAGGAGGCCCTCTGTCTAAGGATCAGTGTGCATATTGCAAGGAGAAACACACTGGATCAAGGATTGTCCTAAAAAGGAAGAAAAAGCCAGAAAAACCTAATGCCCAAGCCCTTGAGACCCAGGTTCAAACTCTGGGTGATGACAGCAATTAGGGGGAGGGTTGACCCCTCACCCAGAGCCCAGGGTAACCCTTAAGATGGAGGGGAAGCCAGTCCACTTCTTGGTGGACACGTGGTGCCCAGTATTCTGTTCTGTTACAAGACTTTGGAGCTAAAAAGAGAAGAAATCATGGGTCCAAAGAGCCACTGGATGTAAACAATACTTATGGACTACACCAAGAATGCTGGACCTTGGAGTGGGCCGGGTATCCCACTCATTCTTAGTTGTCCCTAAATGCCCATACCCACTGTTAGGGTGAGATATCTTAACTAAGATTGGGGCCTATATCCACTTTAGACCAGATGACCCACAGGTGACAGACAATAAAGGAGATCCCATTCATGTACTGACAATTCAACTGGAAGATGAATACCGCCTTTCTGAAAAGGTGGTAAGTCCAGAAAAAGACATTGACTGGTGGCTACAGAGATTCCCAGGGCATGGACTGAAACAGATGGCCTAGGAAAATCAGAGAAACAGCTCCAGTTCCAATAAAGCTGAAGCCTCAGGCTACCCCAATCACGGTGCAACAATATCCAATGTCTAAGAAAACCCATGAGGATCCACCCTCACAAACAGAGGTTCCTTGACCTAGGGGTTCTCAGAAGGTGCCATTCTGCCTGGAATACTCTATTGCTGCCAATTCAGAAGTCTGGATGCAATGACTATTGACCCCTACAGGACTTCAGGGAAGTTAACAAACAGGTCATGGACTTACACCCTACCGCGCCCAACACATATAACCTGTTGAGTTCCCTTCCCCCTGACAGGGTTTGGTATACGGTCCTGGACCTTAAGGACACATTTTTTTTATCTCCAACTCAGCCCTACCAGCCAAGACATTTTTGCTTTTGAATGGAAAGACCCAGACTCAGGGGTCTCAGGCCAGCTTACATGGACTCGACTTCTCAAGGTTTAAAAATTCTTCTACTATATTTGATAAAGCCCTACACTGTGACCTGGCACACTTCCGGGCCACCAATCCCCAGGTAACTTTTCCCCAAAATGTGGATGACATTCTATTAGCTGCAAATTGTAAAGAAACCTGCATTAAAGCCACTGACCAGCTGTTACAAGAGCTGGGTGACCTCGGCTATAGAGCATCAGCAAAAAAGGCCCAGTTCTGCAGGAAACAGGTCAGTTATTGGGGATATATATTAAGAGAGGAAAAGAAATGGCTATCAGAGGCTAGAAAAGAGACTATATTTCATATTCCCCCTGCACAGACTACTACACAACTGAGGGAAACTTAAGGTACAGCAGGGTTTTGCCAGCTGTGGATTGCAGGATTTGCCAAGATGGCAGCCCATCTGTATGCCCTTATGAAGGGCAAAGACTCTTTCATCTGGGGAAAGGATGAACAACCCACATTCGATAATATCAAACAAGCATTAATGTCAGCCCTAGCATTGGGACTCCCTGATGTAACCAAACCCTTCCATCTTTATGTGGCTGAGAAACAGGGAATGGCCAAGGAGTTGCTAACACAGAAAATTGGACCCTGGAAGTGACCGGTAGCCTATCTATCCAAAAACACTTGATTCAGTAGTGGCAAGATGGCCAACCTGCCTTGAATAATAGCAGTAGTGGTGGCACTAGTAAAAGATGCAGACAAACTGACTCTGGGACAGGACCTCACCATCTATGCTCCTCATGACCCTGAGAGTGTCATAAGGCAGCCACCTGATTGCTGGCTCACGAACACCTGCATGACACATTACCAGGCTTTGCTCTTGAATAATGATAGAGTCACCCTGGCCCCAGATATGGAGCTAAACCCTGCCACCTTATTGCCAGATCCAGAAATCCAGCCCCTGGAGCATGATTGTTTGCACGTTCTAGCAGAGGAACAGGGATGGTGAAAGGACTTGAAAGATCAACCTCTTCCTGATGCTGATGGATGGGTTTCTTTTGAGAATGGAAGAGAAAGGCAGGGCAGCAGTGGTAGATGGACATAAGGTAATATGGGCCCAGGCATTGCCAGAAGGCACTTCTGTTCATCAAGCTGAATTGATTGCTTTAACCCAGGCATTGACTCTGGAAAAGGGCAAAAAGATAAACATCTACACTGATAGTCGCTATGTCTTAAAAACAGCCCACGTGCACGAGGCCATCTATCATCAGACAGGCCTGCTAACATCAGCCGGTAAAGAGATAAAAAATAAAAACGAGATTCTGACTTTGCTCAATGCCCTGTTGCTGCCCGACAAGGTAAGCCTTGTTCAATTCCTAGGACAGCAGAAGGGGACTTCCAGGGCACCAAATGGGAATAACATGGCCGATCAGGAGGCTAAAGTAGCTGCTAGAGGAAACTCTGTCCCAGTGGTACTAACTGCTTAACTGCCCAGAGAAGAATGACTAAACTACTCAGAAAGTGACTTAAGTTAATGTGGCAAAAAAAGGGAATATTTGACACTGACTCGGGGGCAAGAATAAACTCCAAAGGTAAGATCATTCTACCTCAGGAAGATGCTGAGAGATTAATAACTCAAATGTATAAATGGACTCAATTGAGGGCAAAGAAATTGGCTGAAGTTGCCCGCCAATCCCAGTACCGAATACTAAACCTCACCACCTTGACTGATTGAGTGACTAAGTAGTGTGAACCTTGCCAGTGTGTAAACATAGGTGAGAGTTTCCAGCCCCCAGGGATGCAGATGAGAGGAACTGTGGCAGCCTTTTTGGAGTTAATGGCAAATTTGGTGTTAATGGCATCTGAGCAGTGTAACCCTGCCTCTTAACTTTGGCTATTTTCCAAAGTCCAGTTTCTTATAAACTGACCTTGGTGGTCCTACAGCAGACTGCTCTGACCCTGAGAAACTGTGTGCAACCATAGTAACCAGACAAAAGGCTCTGTGTAACCTTGAGTGAGCTCTCCTATGTTCTGACCAAGTAAAGCTCCTACATGAGAAACTGCTTGTACTTTTCTGCCTACTTAAGTGTTAACCTGAAGTCCATTAAACCGACACCTGGATCAGCATGTAGACTTGGTGTCCTTCTCTTTGTCACCCTGTCTCTCTCTCTCTCCAAGCCCTCTCTCAGGTGGTATTCAGGTGACACTGCTGGCCAGTGACAAGGAACTAGACCTGGAATGCATTGGGAAGTAGATTTCACTGAAAGTAAACCATCCTGGTAAGGCAATAATTATCTCCTGGTTTTTGTGGACACTTTCTCATGATGGGTGGAAGCTTTTCCCACAAAGAAATAAACCACCCTGATCGTGGCCAAAAAAATTCTGGAAGACATTTTCCTTGGTTTGGTATTCCAAAGGTAATTGGGTCAGACAATGGGTCAACCTTTGTTGTTCAGGTAAGCCAGGAGGTGGCCAGGTTTCTGGGGCTTGATTGGAAGTTACATTGTGCTTATAGACCTAAAAGTTCAGGACAGGTAGAGAGAATGAATAGAGCTCTCAAAGAGACTCTCACCAAATTGAACATAAAGACTGGCAGTGACAGGGTGGTGCTCCTTCCCTTGGCCCTCTTTAGGGTCAGAAATACTCTCTCCATACTAGGCTTAACTCCCTTTGAACTACTATATGGGTTCCTGTTCCCTGACTGTTCTTGGGGACCACCTTGACATAACTAGTGGTAACTCTGACTTGTGCAGGCTGAAAGAATTGCAGCTTATTCAGAAAGAAATTTGGAGCAAGGTTGGCAGTGCATATGTGCCTGGGTCCTTTTAGGTGCCCCATCAGTTCCACGTTGAAGATCTGGTATATGTGCAGTGACATGGCAACCAGAATCTGGAACCTAGGTGGAAGGGTCCTTATTACATCCTCCTCACCACGCCAACTGCAGTCAAAGTAGAGGGTATCACAGCTTGAATCCACATGTCACATGTTAAGCATGCATTTCATCAACCTGCAACACCTGGAAAGTCCAAGCCTCCAACTACCCGCTGAAATTGAAACTCATCAGGGACAATAAACTCACTGACCAGAACTCCCCTTTGTCTGGGAAAGTATAAGTACAGTTCAAGTCCTGATATTCCAGAAAGAATATCAACCTCTCTATGAGGTTGATCCACAATTTAGGTTAAAATTGAGTTTAAAAAGGAGGGTGTGGGACCACCTGGGAAAGAGAAAAACACCTGTGATTATTTGAATTGAAGTCAGGTGTAGATAACTCTTGAAGGAAAGGGACAACTGTTCTGAGAACAAGTATCTACAACCACCTGTAAACTATCTACAAGCAGCTGTATACTATCTAAAACCAGGTGTAAACTATCTTCATGCTATTCTTGCTGACCAATCAATGTATAGAGCAAAAGTGGTTTGAATTTCAGGTGTAAAACCCTGTGCTTTGCATATTCAGGGTCATCTTCTGTCTTTGGAGGGGGGGACCCTATCGCAATTGGAATAAAACTCTTGCTTTTGCATCGAGTTGTGGTCTATGAGTGTTCCTGGGAAGGGCACAATCCCGAGCTCTTGAGCAGTGAGACTCCAGGTCTTACAAGATGAAACTAAAATGCTTTTGCAATCCATTCTTTAGGTGGTGAAACAGATTATAAAATAGGAAACCTCTTTACCAGCTATACAACAGACACGTTTAATTCTAGACCATTCAAAGAAGTCATAAAATGTAAACATGAACAAACAAACAATCCAGAAAAGATAATCCTCAGTGAGGTGTCCCAGAAGCAGAAAGACATACACGGTATACACTCACTTTTAAGTGGATGCTAAACCTATAAGATAGGATAAACATACTAAAATCTGTACACCTAAAGAAGATAAATGAGAAAGAAGACCTGGGTTAAGATGATCAATCCTCACTTAGAAAGACCAATGGGATGGATATAGGCAAAAACAAGAAACAGGACAGAAGCTTGCCCCAGAGGACCTATTAAAGACTCTCCCTAGCAGTATATCAAAGCAGATGCTGAGACTCATAACCAAACCTTGGGCAGAGCACAGGGAATCATATGAAAGAAGGAGGAGTTAGTGTGACCTGGAGAGGACAGGAACTCTACAAGGACCAAATATATCAGAGCACATGGGTCTTTTATAAGACTGTTTCTCCAACCAAGGACCATGTATGCCTATAACCTAGCACCCTTGGTAAACCCTGACACCTTATTGCCAGATTCAGGAATCCAGCCCCTGGAGCCTGATTGTTTGCAGGTTCTAGAAGAGGAACAGGGATGGCTAAAGGACATGAAAGATCAGCCTCTGCCCTACTGGGTGATGACATACTATATGGATGGGAGCAGTTTTGGGAGAACGGGAAGAGAAAGGCAATGGCAGCAGTAGTAGATGGACATAAGGTAATATGAGTCCAGGCATTGCTGGAGGGCACTTCTGCTCAGCGAGCTGAAATGATTGCTTTTACCCAGCCATTAACTCTGGGAAAGGGTAAAAAGAAACATCTACTCTGATAGTCAGTACACCTTCGCAACAGCCCATGTGCAAGAGACCATCTATCTTCAGAGAGGCCTGCTAACATCAGCCAGTAATGAGATAAAAAATAAAAATGGGATTCTGGCTTTGGTCAATGCCCTGTTGCTGCCCGACAAGGTAAGCATTATTCATTTCCTGGGACAGCAGAAGGGGACTTCCAGGGCAGCAAAGGGGAATAACATGGCCGATCAGGAGGCTAAAGCAGCTGCTAGAGGAAACTCTGTCCCAGTGGTACTAACTGCTGAACTTTCCAGAGAAGAATGACTAAACTACTCAGAAAGTGACTTAAAGTTAATACGGCAAAAAAGGGGATATTTGACACCGATGTGGGGGCATGGATTGACTCTAAAGGTAAGATCATTCTACCACAGGAAGACGCTGAGAGATTAATTACTCAGATGCATAAGTGGACTCACTTGTGGGCAAAGAAATTGGCTGAAGTTGCCCGCCAATCCAAGTACTGAACACTAAACCTCACCACCCAGACTGAGAGTAACTAGGGCATGTGAACCTTGCCAGAGGATAAATATAGGTAAGAGTTCCAGAGCACAGGGAAGTGGCTGAGAGGAACTATGGCAGCCTTTTTGGAGTTAATGGCAAATTTTGAGTTAATGGCATCTGAGCAGGGGAATCCAGCCTATTGGCTTTGGCTATTTTCCAAAGTCCAGTTTCTTATACACTGACCTTGGTGGTCCTACAGCAGACTGCTCTGACCCTGAGAAAGTGTCTGTGTGCAACCATAGTAACCAGACAGCAGGCTCTGTGTAACCTTGAGTGAGCTCTCCTACATGAGAAACTTCTTGTACTTTTCTGCCTAAGTAAGTGTTAACCTGACGTCCATTAATTCCACACCTGGATCAGCAAGGAGACTCGGTGTCCTTCTCTGTCCACCCTGTCTCTTTCTCTCTCTCCCAGCCCTCTCTCAGGTGGTATTCAGGTGTCACTGCGGGCCAGGGACAAGGAACTAGACCTGGAATGCATTGGGAAGTGGATTTCACTGAAAGTAAACCATCCAGGTAAGGCAATAATTATCTCCTGGTTTTTGTGGACACTTTCTCAGGATGGGTGGAAGCTTTTCCCACAAAGAAAGAAACCTCCCTGGTCATGGATAAAAGATTCTGGAAGACATTTTTTCCTTGGTTTGATATTCCAAAGGTAATTGGGTCAGACAATGGGCCAACCTTTGTTGTTCAAGTAAGCCAGGACGTGGCCAGGTTTCTGGGGCTTGATTGGAAGTTACATTGTCCTTATAGACTTCAATGTTCAGGATAGGTAGAGAAAATGAATAGAGCTCTCAAAGAGACTCTCACCAAATTGACCATGGAGACTGATGGTGACTGGGCAGTGATCCTTCCCTTGGCCCTCTTTAGAGTCAGAAATACTCCCTCCATACTAGGCTTAACTCCCTTCTAACTACTATATGGGGTTACTGCTAACCTGACTCTTCTTGGGGACCCCCTTGACATAACTAATGGTAACTCTGACTTGTTGTCCAGGCTGAAAGGACTGCAACTTATTCAGAAAGAAATTTGGAGCAAGTTTGGCAGTGCATATGCGCCTTGGTCCTTGGATGTGCCCCATCAGTTCCAGGTTGGAGATCTGGTGTATGTGAGATGACACCACAGCCAGAATCTGGAACCTTGGTGGAAGGGTCCTTATTGTGTCCTGCTCACAACCACAACAGCTGTCAAAGCAGAGGGCATTGCAGCTTGTGTCCATGGGTCACATGTCAAGCCTGCTCTTCATCAACCTGCTGACACCTGGCAAGTCCAAGCCTCCAGCAACCTGTTAAAACTGAAACTCATCAGAGACAATGAACTCTTTGACCAGTAAAGTGGACAGACAATGGTACCTCTGGGTGGTGCTGTTTGTACTCAATTGGGTAACTATTGACTGGAGCTTTGGTGATCCTCACCAGGCTCACAAGGCTCTGGAAGCAATGTATGTTAAACACGGTGATTGCAAGGGTGGGGTGATGAATGGCAGAGCCTTACTTATTGGTGAGATTTGGAGCCCCAACAAGGCCTATGCTCAAGTTGAGTGTGGTGATACATGGGCATATAGGGCCCTACAACCTTCAGGGAGTACCCCAAGTTTAGAATGGCATTGTGTAACCAAGCCTAAAATTATTACTTATGTAAATGGGTGCCCAGTGCCTAGCCCTTGTGATACCTATCAACAGGATGTGCATAGCAGTTGCTAGAGGGTTGTGCAACAATGTACTGGAAAAGATAACATCACCTATTTCACTGCCATATTGAACCAAGTCAGGGAGGAGATGAGGATAGACGATTGGTCCCACAGAGTGCCAACAGGAGGCCATGGATCTAAATTACCCCAAGCCCTTTTTTCCAGGATGGTAGGGAAGCCTGTATGCTGAAGAAAGGTACCTCCCATTCACCTTTCAGATGGAGGAGGGCTGCAGGATCAGGTCAGACAAGAACAGGTTAAACAATATATTGAAGAGTTAATAGAAAAAAGAATACTCATCCCTCAATTACCACCCTATGGTTCTTCCTGATAGTAGAGGAAACTTTATTTTAGACCCCCAGACTGTAGATGTTATTACTGCCACACATAGCCTCCTAAATGACACCAATCATTTGCTTGCAAGTGACTACTGGCTCTGCCTCTGACAAGAGCAGCCTGTTCCTCTGGAGCTCCCCCTTATAACACCACTTATTCCACTGCTGAGGGGTCCTGACAGTCAGCACCCCCTATGAGATGCAGCCTCTCTTCAACCAAAATGTTACCTGTTTGACAAAACCCTACAAAAATGATAGCTCAGATCTACCTGTAGGGGATGCTACTTTTGCCATTCGTGATTCAATAATTGACATCTCCACAGCTCTCTGCCCTGACAATAATACTGTTTTCTTATGCAGGAATAATAAAGCCTATACGTTCTTGCCCACAGATTGGACTGGGACCTGTGTACAGGCGACTCCCTGATCTTAGCATCATTCCAGGGGATGAGCCAGTCCCAGTCCCCAGCTTTGACTTAATGGCTGGAAGAACGAAGAGAGCCATTCATTTCATTCCTCTGTTAGTGGGAATTGGGCTGACTGCTTTCATAGGTGCTGGGTCAGCTGGTTTGGGTGTTTTATTATATAAATACAACAAACTGTCCCAACAGTTAATTAGTGATGTACAATTGCTTTCGAGCACCATCAATGACCTCCAAGACCAGCTCAATTCCTTAGCAGAAATAGTTCTCCAGACTCTGAGGGGATTAGACCTCCCTACAGCTGAAAAAAGGAAGAATCTGCTTAGCCCTACAGGAGAAATGCTGTTTTTACACTAATAAATCAGGCATTGTTAAAGGAAAGATTAAAAATATTACAAAAGATCTTGAAAAAAGGAGACAAGAATTAATAGAATCTCTTCTTTTGGAATGGGTTTAATGGTCTGCTCCCTATGTGCTTCTCTTACTGGGACCTTTTGCTACCCTTTTTGCTCCTTGTTACAATAGTACCCTGTATTGTTAACCGATTACTTGCCTTTGTCAGGGAATGTGTAAGTATGGTTCAGGTCCTGATGCTCCAGAGGCAGTATCAATCTCTCTCTGAGGTTGATCCACAATTTGGGGGTTAAAATTGGAGCACAAAGAAAAGGGGGATGAGAGCCCACCTGAGAATGAAAACAACTCTAAAAGAAAACAGCTGTGACTATTCCCATCCTTGAATTTAAAGCCAGAGGCATATGGCTCTCAAATGGGAGGATGAACTGCTCCAAGATAGCCTTGAATTGAAGCCAGAGTCAGGTAGCTCTTGAAGGGCAGGGTGAGTTGTTTTGAGAAAAGTCACAAACAGCCAAAAACTACAAACAACTAGCTGTAAACTATCTTCATGCTATTCTTGCTGACCAATCAATGTATAGAGCAAAAGTGGCCAGATTTTTAAGTATAAAAACACTGTGCTTTGCATGCCCTGGCTCATCTCCTGCCTTTGGAGGGGTGACCCTATCGCAATTGAAAAAAAAAACAAAACAAAAAAAAAAAACAAAAACAAGCAAACCCTTGCTTTTGCATTTAGTTGTGGTCTCTGGGAATTCCTGAGAAGGGCGCGATCTTGAACTCCTGAGCTGTGAAACCCCATGTCTTACAGGATAAATATAAAAGAAGTAAGTGGGTGAAATAACAGTAAATTTTTGAAATAGTTTTAAGCAATCATACTGTGAATTATCTACATAAAATCCCTATAATACATGTAAGTACATGCATGAATATAAACATGTTGCAACCTAAATACTTTTAATAATGCACATAGATACGTATAGTTCAACACTGACCAAGGAAGCTTTTCCTTGAACCACAATCATGACTGAAAACCACAACCAGTCACAAGGCAGAATTCTGGAGAACAGTCACATCTGATACATCTACAAAACAATTCCCAGATCTAAGACTCAGTGATCATGCATAACAGGGGGTAAAAATATATATATATAAGGCAGAGGATCAGAGTATGTTCTGGTAATGTGTCTTCTAATAATACCAGAAGCTACACCCATAAGATGGACCAATATAAAAAATAAAAAAAAAAAATGTTTACTGAAAAATGGAAATGCTAATAGATATGCAAAAGTGGTCTAGGAAAAACATTGTCCTTAATCCTGAAAAATTGGAAATGCTAATAGATATGCATAAAAGTTGGTCTAGGAAGAAACAATTGTCATTAATACCATTTTGAAAAAAGAAGATGAATTTGAAAGAGAAATAGAGAGGTCTGTGGAAGGTTTGGAGGGAAAAAATGAAGGCACAAAATGGAACCTTAAAAATAAATGCTGAGAGTGTGAGAAATTAAAAAACCAAGAATGAAATAGTGACCATTTCTTCAAGGTGAGAATGAAATGTGTGTGAGGGCAGTAATTAAAAAAAACCAAGAATGAAATAGTGACCATTTCCAAGGTGAGAATGGAAGTGTGGGGTGCAGTAGGAAGTAGAAAGGTATAGAGATTTGAAAGAGGGGAAAAACTTGAAGGGGGTATAATAATTTCGGAGGTAAGACAGAAAGAAATACAAAAGGGAAGATGGTAAAATAACAAAATGTCTGAAAAAGTAATATGGAATAATATTAGTAACTATCTAAGATATGTATAATCCATGTAAGCTGTTGTATAAAACTAAAATTTAGTTTCAATGAAATTTTGCCATCTGTGATGACATTGTCCCTCCATCTAACAAAAACTCCAACACCAGGCATGAGAAGTCAACTTTTGAGTTACTGGGAAGGGTTTTCTAAGAGAATCCTCAAGAATCTTATGCTACTACCTATCTGAACTGAAAACTACAGTCCATTTCCAGCCTGAAAAGATGCTGTTTGTTCGGTCTGAAACACCTGAAAATAACAGGATGCAGAATGAGGAACTAGGAAAATGAAGAGGTGCCGTGCTAACTCTTGAACTTTGAATTTCCACCAACTGCCAGCTTCTTGGAATATAACCTTATAGTTGTCCTCAAGTGCCTGTTTTTTCAACAGTACATAACACATTGAAGACATGGCATGTATGCTTGTGGGTGCTCGCGTCCCACTTAAAATTCAGCAGAGTCCCGTTCAAAAGCTCCAATATCCCATCCACCCTCTTAGGAGCTGTCCAGGTTTTAAATCTATCTACTGCATTTCAGCTCCACTTCTAGCCACTCACGTTGTATTATAGGTGTCTCATAGACTAAATAAATAAATAAATAAATAAATAAATAAATAAATAAATGAAAATGAAAAAAGGAAAAAATCTGTTTTATCTTGTACGACTGTGAACATCCTTATGACTGAACTCATGATGAAATGTACCAGACACGGAAATTCCTAAAGCCAAGCACTCCATAGCCAGGGAACTACAAATAATCCCAGAGTGCACTGTGCCGGCTGGGATCCTCTGTGAAAACTGCCTCAGAGCAAGGACTTCTGGGATTGTTTGTAGTAACTTATCCAGGTCTCACTGTATCATCCGCTTTGCTGAGTCGCAGACGCAGAAATATAATTCCCAGAATGCTGTACGCACTGCATTACACACTCAGAAGCCATCCTCCTCCTCCTTACTTAGCCTGGAGCTTTGTCAGGACCCAGAAGTATCCCCTGGAAGCGCTTTCCCCGTGCCACAGCACACACAGCGTTTTCCCTGGTCTCTGGTGTTCGGTAAATGTCCCCTCCCTGCTCCCTTCTCAGTCTTCAGGATCAGGGCCAATTTGTGATGCCATCGCCCCGCCCCCTGGTATCGGAAGGAAACACACAGGGCTGCTGGAAGCCACTTGTGTGCAGGACAAATGTGCGCTTTGAATTCTCCTGATCAGACGCAGTCCAGCTGGTCCCTGGTCCCTGGAGAAGGGATCCTGGGGTCCCTGTCCGTTTTAAAAATTAATTTCGAGTCACCCAGTCAAAGCAGGACTAGTCTTGGGAAGGCAGAAATGCGTTCACATGGAAAATAAATCTTTTTAAAGATAAAAACAAAAACAAAAAACTGGAGGCAGGAGAGATTGCTCAGAGGTTAACAACACTGGCTGCTCTTCTAGAGGACCTGAGTTCAATTCCCAGGAAACACATGGTGGCTCACAGGCTCACAGCCATCTGGAATGGGATCTGGTGCCCTCTTCTCGTGCACAGGCAGAATGCTGTACAATGAATGAATGGATGGATGGATGGATGGATGGATGGAAAAATCTTAAAAAAAAAAAGCCGACATTTGTCATCGCAAAAGCTAGGGCTCTGTGACAAAGAGGATCCCTCTCTTACCAAGGTGCCAGGTTCGATCCCAGGGACCACACAGTGGCACTCAAAGCATCTGTCAAGGAATCTGGTGCCCTCTTGTGGTGCACACGTGTCACTTAATAACTAGCTTTGTATATATGATGTTTTCATTTAATACTATGTATTTATTTCAATTTAATAAGAACAGACAAAGGCGTGTCTTGAGAGCAGGTTTCCCAGAGTCCTGTGGAGTCAGGATTCGGGTGGTTTCTGTGCTAGATCAAAGCAGGGCCTGGGGCCACCCAATCTGTGTCCATCCTCCAGTGCTCTCCCCAACCTGATGGTAAGATTCTGTTGCTGAGGACAACACCTTCACAAATCATTGGATACAACGAATCCCAGCTGGCACCTACCAAGAACCTTCATCCATATAGACTGTTGTTTGCGATACTGGAACATATGCTGCATGCCACCAGGAGAGAAAAGTACACACCAACCCTGCCATGGAGGCCCACTCCATGAGAAGGAACCTTGATCCAATACTGCTTGAGTGGCCAGGAACTTGAGTGAGTCTACAGAGGCCAAGGACATAAGAGAAATCTAAATACTACAGTTGTGCTAAAGGAGCACAGCCAAACTCACAGATTGGTGCCTTGCTAGGCCATCATTGGAAACTTCCTCCTGCAGCAGATGGGAATAAATAGAGAGACCCACGTCCAGTCGATATGCAAACAGTGAGAGGCCTTGGACCATTCCATCCTAAATGAGATGTCTCCAAAAACCCATGCCCCTAAGGGCTCAAGAAACTCTGTGTGCAGAGTGTAAGCACCAGAGTGGATGAAGGACACACGGGTAACAAGGCCTTGTCAACACAGCAGGACCAACACACATATGAATGCACCCTGACCCACAAGCTAGGTCTTCTTCCACTTTCCTCTGTTGGGGTTGCCTCGCCAGCAAAGAGTGTGTGCTCAGTCCTGATGCCACTTGATATGCTTGGGTGTGTGGATGTGCACAGGAGAGGCAGGGTGATCTCCTTCTGTGAGGAGCCAGGTGAGGGATGATAGAGGAAACAGGGAGGGTAGGACTGGGAGGAGAAGAGGGAGGGGTCTAAGACAGGGATGTAAAACGAATAATTAAAAATTCAAAAAATAAAAATAAAAAATGAGGGGGCAGGAGAGATGACACAGAGTTTAAGATCACAAGCTGCTCTTCCAGAGGTCCTGAACTCAATTCCCAGCACACAAGGTGGCTTTTAACAATCTATAGTGAGACCTGGCGCCCTCCTCTGGCGTGCAGACAGAATAGTGAACAAATAATAAACAAATCTTCCATAATAAAGAGAACTACACCATGAATCATAAATAAATAAAGTTTCCTCCAAACAGAACACTCAATCCCTTTTTAATAATAATGATTATAATAATAATGATAATGATAATAATGATAATAATAATAATAATAATAAATGAAAATCTTAGTTTTCTTCAAGGGACAAGAAACTGAGGCAACAAACCAGACTAATGTGTAGGTCCCATGAGAAGCAACAGATGGCAACAGAAAAACTCAAGGGTATACTTGTGGGTTGTCAATGGTGCCTCTTCAGGCACCAGGCATCCACCTGGTACACAGGCACACCTATCCATGCAGGCAAAACAGTCATATGTGTAAAAATAAACAAATAGATAGGATTTACACTTCTTAGAAGAAGGGAAAAAAGCACAAGGGTCCATTAGTAAGTAAAGCTAGTTCATTGCACACACAGCCCCACCTTAAATTTATGTATTCCCAGTTTAAATGTGTCCAGTTTAAATTCCCTGCTCAGCCAGGGCCCAGCCAGTCTCTGCTCACTGCAGAAGGAATCCTGGGGTCCCTGCCCCCTTTCTTTTAGTGATTGCAAACTCTCCCAGTCAAAACAGAGCTGGTCCCAGGAAGGCAGACAGAGATTATAAATCATTCTTAAAGACTATAACAAGAATCCAGGTGTGGTGTCCCATGCCTGTGGCTGTCAGTGGGGCAAGCAGAGGCTGGTATGAGTTTCAGGCCATCTGGGTTTGCAAAACAAGTTCAGGACATGCAAGATCATAAGAGAAACCCTGTCTCCAAAAGCAAGTTTTTGCACCCCTAACAGCTCTTCACACTCACTTGTCTAGACATGTCCTAAGTCATAAAGTATGACTTCAACCAGGCTATAAGAAAGTCCTGCCAATAACAGTGCACACAACTTTAATCCCAGAACTCGGGAGGCAGAGACAGGTAGATGTCTGTGAGTATGTCTGTGAGTTCGAGGCCAGCCTGGTATACAATGAGGCCTGGACAGCCAGGGCTACACAGAGAAACCCTGTCTAAAAAACCCATATTAATAATAATAATGATAATAATAATAAGATTGAAATAAAAAAATCAGAGCCTGGCCTGCTGGCACATTGCCAGACCCAGGTTCCTTTCACAAGGAAGGCACACAGTAGAGTTTATGGGAAAAATAGCAGTTGGAAGAAAGATTTGAAAGTTCATTTTATTTCATTTTTAAAATCTCAATTACATTAATTTTTAGTGGATTTGAGAGACCAAAGACTTAAAAATCAGGGGGTACTGTTTTAAAGTTTAGAGCAGAAGCATGAATAAAGGCTAGTTAGTAGGAAACATGTCCAGCCTCCTTCAGGAAGAGCTAGCATTAATGCCCTGAGGGGAAGAATTAGCCTTACTGCATTCTTTCCTGCCCACTAATTATACAGTTACTAGGAAACCAGCCCATAGGACCAGGCCAGAACTGTTTGTAGTCTTGCTGCCCAAAGTGGACCAATCATTTCAAAAGTCAATTTCCCTTACCCAATCATGTAATGCCAAAGCATGTAAGTCCCTGCTTGCGGTTTTGCCCCATAAAAACCTTGCTTCCCTAGATCTCAGGGATACATTACTCTCCTGTGTCCACAGGAAGTTTGTGTCCCATGTCCAAATACGTATACAATTTTAAAAACCTCATGTATTTACAGCAGAGTGTATCCCTGGTCTTTTGGGGTTCCCCAAACTGGCATAACAATTTCACTCAGAATAAAATCATTAGTAATTTATAAACATCTCCGAGTGACAATAAACACTTGTAACCACAGAAAACAACCCAAAAGCTACCCAATCCCCCTTAAGAAAAATAGGACATCATTCTCATTTATTTCTTCTAGCTGACATTTTGGACATGCAAAAATCCTTTTGGGGGCCCAAAGAAAATTGGAAAAATGTTTAATTAAGCAAGCAATTTTTGTGGTCCAGTCTTTGAATGTTGAGAAAATAATAAAAGTCCTGTTTAGAACAGTCTAAAACGCTGGACCAATTAAGATTTGTAGCTTTCTTCAAAGCTCTCTTGGGAACATGTCGTGATGAGAAATAGCAATTGAAGCAGTTGAGGCAGGAACAAGCAGAATTCTGGAACATGCAAGATACTGAAACAGGTGTCAATGTCTCAGCATGCTGGAAGGAGGATTCTGTCAGGTTTGGTTCAGCATCTCCAGTATTCACTCCTTTTGTTCTGCAAACATATAATTTCTCATAAGCATTATACAGTTCTAAAATTATAAATGTAAGAAATGTTCAGAATGAAATTAAACTGTAAACCAATTTTATCAATGCCAATTAAAAGAATGGCACAATAGATATTGGGAACATTATAGCCAAGGATTTATTGGCCATGTACCACTGAAGTTCTGGCTAGAAACATTTTTTTATGTCTCAGTCAGTTTTAGAGTTGTTCCCATGTGAAGGGATTATCAATTTATATCACCTGTTTTGTTTGGTCTTCTTGATTTCTCTATTCTGGTGTGTGACCAATGTTTTCAGGTGGTCTTCCTCTGTGATATCTGATTTTTAGTAGTTTTAAAGGAACCCATAATTTCTCTTCTCCTGTATGAACATATGAAAAAACTCTTCCCCACTGTTTAACACATTCCCTATTGTCCATTGTGAAGTTAGGGTATCTTTGAAATATATAGGCTGAAATAATTCAGCAGTTTTTTTCTATAACCCAGTGTCTTTGTGCAGCTGTTGTTTGTTGTTCATTAACATTTAAGAAACTTAAGGTCAATAAAGCATTATGTAATCTATCTCTGTGGTATTTTAATACTCTTCTCTGTTTGTTAAGCATGTCCCTTAAAGTACGATTCGATTTTTCAATGACTGCTTGACTGGCAGGATTGTGAGTTATACCTGTTACATGTTTTATCTTATAATATGTAAAAAAAATCTTTCCATTTTATTAGAGACATATGCTGTAGCATTATCAGTCTTAAATTGTGTAGGCATAACCATAACTTCCATCATTTCTAATAAATGTGTAATAACTGAATCAGCCTTCTCAGAACTTATGGCTTTTGCTCATTGGAGCCCTGAATGTGTGTCTATAGTATGGTGCACATATTTCAGTTTACCAAACTCTATAAAATAAAATACGTGATTTGCCAAATTTCATTTCTTTATTTACCATTAGGGTTACTTCCTGCAGTTAGTGGAGTTTAGTTATATAATGAACAAGTGGGACATTTTCACACAATTTCTTTGGCTTGTTGCCAAGTGATAGAAAACTCTCTTTTTAAACCTTTGCTGTTAACATGGTGTTTTAATGGAATTCTGAGGCCTCTAACACACTTCCTATCAATAGTTGATCAATTTCATCATTGTCTTGTGCTAGAGGGCCTTGTGGACCCATATCAGATCTGATCTATGTTATATACAGTGGGTTATTACTATTTCTGATTACTCGTTGTAATTGAAGAAACAGTGAAGTTAAGTCCAAATTATTCTGAATTAGATCAGCAGTTTCTATATGCAAAAAAAAAAAACTCTTTCTGCATATTGAGAGTCAGTGGCTATATTAAGAGATTCTTGAAAATATGATAACACCAAAAGAATTGTATATAATTTTGATTTTTGAACTGAATCATAAGGATTCAGTTTTTAAGATTTTATTTTGTTTGTGTGCCAAAAATATCCATTCTAAGACAGTCCTCCCTCTGCATAATAATTCCTGTGGGAGAATGAGTGGAAAGCAAGATAACCAAAATACAGGCCCTCTTTGGATCAATATGGTCTATATATGCATCTTGTAATTTCCTTTCTACCAGAGCCAATTCACTTTCATCTTCAGTTGATAATGTTGTTGGACTTTTAAAGTTTTTATCATCCTATAAGATTTGAAATGTTACTTAGCTCTTGAGTAGCTAAACCAAAGGTAGGCTATAGCCAGTTAATATCTCACAGCAATTTTTGAAAATCATTGAGAGTTTTAATTGGTTCTTCTAATTTATACTTTTGTGGTTGAGTATTTTGTAGGCCCATTTTGTATCCTAGGTAATTAATAGAATCTCCCTTTGTACTTTTTTTGGGAGTAAATCTCTAAATCCCAACAAGGCAAAGTTCTATTTATTTCATCAAAAATATTTTCTAATGTTTTTTTTCTGTCTGAATCAGCTAATAAGATATCATCCATATAGTGGTAAATTATGGATTGAGGAAACTGCTTATGGATTATCTCAAACAGCTGTTGTACAAAATATTGGCATAAAATAGGACTGTTCAACATCCTTTGTGGTAAGAACGTCTAGTGATATCTCTTTATTGGACAGCTTCTATTCAAAGTGGGTCCTGAGAAAGCAAAACTTTCCCTATCATGTTCATGTAAAGGAATTGTGAAAAAGCAGTCCTTTAAATCAATCACTATAATAGGCCATTCTTTAGGTAACAAGGAAGGCAATGGGATTCCAGATTGTAACAGGCAGTTGAAAAGATGGCCTCTGCTGTATTTTGTTTATGGACAGTCTGGACAGTCTGAAACTGGTTTTGATGACATTTTAAAATACTTTTAGCTTCTTTATCAAGAGTATTACCTGTTTTTTTTTTTTTTTTTTGGCTTGTCTCAGAACTTGGGGAGATGTTAATCTGGGTCTTCTATTGTTGTAACAGATCTCTTTTCCATAAGTTTATGGCTATCTCAGCCACATATGGTCTTAGTTTTCTTTTTTTTTTTTTTCTTTTTTTTCCAATGCAGTTTATTTAGGAAACTTGAACAGTCATCTGACCCTGGGGAAAGCCAGCCCACTTTAAATAGCCTCTGGCCAGCCAACCTCAGTATGCCACGTGGGCAATGCAGATAGGTCCACATACATGGAAGCAAGCCAGATCCTCAGCCTTAGCCAAATGTGGAGTTGTTTGTGACAGAGAGCACTCACCATCGGGAAGGTGGAAGGCGGAAACCAGCTCCATCTTTCAGAAGCGGCATTATGCAGCTCTCTACAGTCCCCCCTTTTTGTTTAGGACGCATCAGGCAAGAGTAGAGGTCTGATCTCTGATATTAGAAATAAATTGGGACTTTGTACTGATGTTCATTTAGGTGTCATCCACCCAAAGAGCATCAGACCCATCCGATACCTTTTTCTCAGAGGCGGGACCTGGGGCATCAACCCGCATGCAATCAGACATGCTTTCTCTGGGTCCAAGGCGGCTGATCCTGAGTGCAGTGCTTCGCCTCGCATCCTGAGCGTAATATTTTGGCTTTTTATGGTAGCCAACCATGCTTGGGGAGACTGTCCTGCTTCAATGGCTGTAAAGGCCTGAATGGTCATGGTTGCATTACGCTGTTGTGAGACTCTAATCTTGCATATATACCACAGGCAAACCAAGGTGACCAACACCAGAAGGCCTGCTAACGCCCCATGCCCGCCCATTCCTTCAGATGCTTCATGGCTGCGGCAATCCATGATGATACTCCTGTGGCTAGTCCTCGCCCACTCTGGTAGAATTTACCATGGCAATGGCCCACTCAGCTGGTCCATCGTAGTATCGAATTCTCCAGTCCATTACCTAAAATATAGCTTGACAATTGTTTAGACAGATTTGCAGCACAGGGAAAGTTCTCATGTTGTATGCTAGTGACACAAAGTCTAACATACGTTCATTGACAGCCAAATTGAGCGATTTGCCATAGGGTATCAATTTGCTCCTGCACGAGGTCAAACCTCTGATTGAACACCATCAAACCTCCTTTTAGTTGAGCATTAATTCCCTTTTGTACATCTAAGGCATGAGCTACATTGGCTAAAAGGTTATTCAGGGTCTGAGCAGTCTGCCCCGTATGACTCATGGCTAATGCCGTGGTGGTAGCTCCAACAGCCGCCAATGAGATAGCAGTAACAATGGCAGCTGTAATTCCAAGATCCCTTTTCTGTCTGAAGAGAGTCATAGCGTGAGGGCATCAACGGGCACAGGCATCCAGTGAGGCATGTGAGTAACCAGCTAGTAAATTTACTAGCATTCCAGCATTGGGCAAAAAAGCAAGTATCATTACCACAATTACTTGGCTCTATCTGGCTAATAATGAATAAAAATGGGGATGTAAACAAACAGGTATGGGCTTATAGGAAGTATTATGAGAAGCCTTAACCTCGTTGGAACATCCTGCATCAGTTCTAGAACTAGCAGTGGTGGTGTCCGAGGTCTGAGTAGGTTCAGCAGACCATTGCCCCAGGCAAAGACGTGCTCCATGTAAATTGCCTAACTGCATGTTTTCCTCCACTTTTGAAAAAGTCATTTAAGGTTCTTAAATTATTTTTCCCTTTTTTTAAATTTTTTTAATCAATTACACACTATTCATTCTGCATCCTCCCATAGCCCCCTCCTCCCCTCCCAATCCCACCCTCCCTCCCCCCTCCCGCATGCACGTCACTCCCCAAGTCCACCGATAGGGGAGGCCCTCCCCTCCCTTCTGATCCCAGTCCACCAGTTCACATCAGCGGCTGCACTGTCCCTCCACTATGGCCTGGTAAGGCTGCCTCCCCCAGAGTGGGAGGCGATCAAAGAGCAGGCCAATCCAGACCATGCCAGAGGCAGTCCTCTTCACATCACCATTTAGCCCAATTGGACTCTGAACTGCCCTGGGCTACATCTGTGCAGGGGCTCTGGGTTATCTCCCATGAATAGTCCTTGGTTGGCACACGAGTCTCTCTGGGAAGTTCCTGTGCTCAAACCTCCTGTTCTGTTGCTCCTCCTTGTGGAGACCCCATCCTCTCCAGCTCCTACTCTCCCAGTTCCTACACAAAATTCCATCCACTCTGCCCAACAGTTGCCCATCAGGCCCAGCCTCTGCCCTGATAGTCTGCAGGGCAAAAGCCTTAGTTTTCTTATTTGACCTTCAATTCCTGTACATTTAAGCCATCTAACACTTTTTTTTCACTTTAGATAAAGTTCCAACTCTTTGGAATTGAATATCCACCTCAGGTCTAGCACTTCCACAGGGTGCCATTCAGCCTCATGGTAATCCTGTGAGCGATCATCTTCTGCTTGTCTCTGTTGTACACTGACTAAATAAGCTAACATTTGTTTTCTAACCACCTTTGTTTGGCTTTCTTTATTATCTTTTTTCGTCTGCCTGAGTATTTTCTTTACTTAATATTCTAAACGCTTCTTTTAAGGTCGGTACCCATATTTCACACCTATCTCTCTGTTGTTTGTTTTGTTCAATAATCTCTTGAATGTCTTGTTTTATGCCTTGCTCCTAACTTTTAATTTTTTCTTTATATTGTTCTAGTTGTTCTTTGTGTTTTCCAGTATCTTTTCTAAAACCTCTGCCCTCTTTTACTGTTGTTTATCATGTTCTGTATGTAAGTTTTTGTATGTCTTGTTTTATGTCCTATTTCCAACCTTCATTTTTTTCTTCATATTGTTCTACTTGTTTTTTGTGTTGTTCCAGTATATTTTCTAAAGCCTTTGCATTTGAGAAGACATAAAAGGCTAAATCAATTATTAAAGTTAAATTGAGGAATAGGAATGTAACCATAGTCATAATTTCTAAACTTTCCTTTATTTCTGTCTTAATACAGTAGAAGAGATTATCAGCCAAGCTCAAAGAAGTCTGTTTTAATATTTCTCTCATTATGTTAGACTGTAGTGGCAACCACTTTTGTTCAGTCTCAGATCTACCCACAGTAGGCTGTCTTTTGCTCTGAGGCATGTTTAAGAGTCTCTCTTAAAGAGCCAGTAATTTATCTGGAAGTTTTTAGGTTTAAAGTTTGGGTTGTATTGCTGAGAGCTTATTCCTCTCCCAAAGCAAATTATATTAAAGTAGGATTTAAAGAGTGTGGATACTTAGATTAGTTGGGTGCCATTTGTTGTAGGTTATTAACATTAACTATTGAAAAATCATTTAGTTGAGCAGTGGTTATTCCTAAACAGCTGTATAACCGAATCACCACACAGAGACTAGGATTTATTTAATTAACCTAGAGCACAATGCAAGCCAACAGTTACTCCATCCTAAACCTCTAAGCCCACAGAGTTTCCTACCATTCAAATTCACCCATCATACTTGCTTTTAGTGATATCTTAGTTCCAGTTCATTTCTACATGTGGTGCCAAGACCTCTCTTGCAGATTCTCCTCCTCTCCTCTTCTGTCTAATTTCCTCTTCCTCCCACTCTGGACCAGGATGTTTCACCTTATCCTCTCCATTCCTCAGTATTGCAGCTGGTTGTTTTAATTGACAATATAGAGAAAAAATGGTGGTGTGTTTATGCAAACTTGAGAGAGGTGATGCTTATAAAAAGCATCACAAAGCAGTATCTGGATTGAAACCAGACAATGGAGGAGAGAAATCAGCTTTTGAATGAACAAGGGTAAATTGTATACATTCCAACAAAAGAATATTATAACAATATAATCTCTTGTATCATATTAAAACAACATGGTCTAAAACTAGACCTTAATAATAACAAAAAATAGTAAACACCCTGCATATGCATGGAAACTGAACTCTACTCAATGACAGCTGGATTATGGAAGAAATAAACTAATTAGACTTTCTAGAATTTAACACAAATGAAGGCACAACTTACCCAAACTAATGAGACATAATGAAAATAATTCTAAAAGGAAAGTTCATAGAACTAAGTGCCTTCATAAGGAAATCTGAGGCATCTCAAATCAACATAACAACACACGTGAATGACCTAGTCAAAATGAAGCAGACATATACAGGAGGAGAAGATGGCTAGAAATAATCAAACTTAGGGCAGAAATCAATAAATTAGAAACAAAGAAAACAATTCAAAGAATAAACAAAAGCAAGAGTGGTTCTGGGAGAAAATGAAAAAGATAGACAAACTTTTAGCATAACTAACTAAAACACAGGGAGACACTATATAAATCAGCAAAATCAGAAAATAAAAGGGGCATAATTACAGACACTGAGGAAATTTAAAGAATC